>CATIWQ010137961.1:0-31933 GCA_949673415.1 Euphorbia schlechtendalii | reverse complement strand
TGTCTACGAAGAAATAGCAGTGAGAACAGGGGAATTATAAAAGGTTATTACGGACGGTTCTAAAATAAGACCGTCCGTAATAAGTATTACGGACGGTTCATAAATAATGACCGTCCATAATACATTAATTATATTTTTTGTGGCAGGGTATTGCGGACGGTTATTATATAATAACCGTCCGCAATACCTATGTTTCATTGCGGACGGTTTATTTAAAATAACCGTCCGCAATACTATAATACGGACGATGTATTACGGACAGTTTATTTTTAAAAACCGTCCGTAATACTTTTATATGTATTCCGGACGGTTGTTACGTAACAACCGTCCGTAATAACCCCTCCACGTTTTTTTAATGATCAATGCAAACAATTTTTTGTACAATCCTCCCAAAAAATGCGACCCTACAAGCCCTTTCTGCACTAGTGCGTTATCCCATGTATTTAAAGAAATGGAGTCAACAAATAAATATTAAAAAGAAAGGATACAACACCGACATGAAAAAAAAGGAAAAATTCACGTGCAAAAATAGCTTAAAACTATAGCTTAAAAATGCCAAATATATCATATCATGCGAGCCAATTTATCAGTTATATCCGTAAAACCACTCATTCCCTTGGCTCTAACATTTTCTCTCCATTATATATTTAAAGTTGTTTTAGAGTGAAAAGCAAAACATCACTCCGCACAGGATGTAACTGGAACCTGAAAATTTTAAAAATTACAACGTCAATCTTAATCATTAGATTCAGATACTAATCACATACAGTCTCATGTAATTAAAGAAACCGTGTCCACAAATAAATATTAAAAAGAGAGGATACATTACCGACATAAAAAGATGAAAAATGCATGTGCTAAAATAGCTTAAAAAGACTAAATATATCATATCATGCGAGCCAATTTATCAATCATATCCTTAAAACCACTCATTCCTTGGCATTTTCTCTCCATTATATATTTTAAGTTGTTTTTATAATTGTAACTTGTAATTTAAATGTATTTTTAATGTATTTCATATCAAATTGTCTATTTTGTGGTTCATTTATTTAATTTTGTGCATATTTGGTATAATTTATCAATTTTAGAAATAGGTACAATTCAAGCGACATGTTTATAAGCTAGAATATTTTATTATTTTATTTTCTAATTCTTTTACATGAATCCCTTTAATATTATATGTTAGGGTACTAAAATTGGATAAATTGTGTATAAAGCAGGCCAAAAATTGATTTTTGATTTTGATTTTTTTTTTACGAAGTAACCGTATTTTTACTCTCTTACAACCATTAGATTGATGATGTGATATATATGATGAATTTGTAGATTTTCATTTGATTAAGTTGAATTATTACAATTGGAAACTATGATAATTAGTCTATGATATAAAATTGAAGGTTGTGATTTTATACATGTACAGTAGATTTAATGGTCATGCCGGCTGAGTCAAGTTTACTTGAGACATTAAGTCAATCATATCTCAGCTCGCACTTCAAAACATCAAGCACAAGCTAGACTTATGAGAGTTCCATGATCTTTAATAGTTTATTCTTTTGAATTTGTTGATGGAGTAAATATAAACAAAAAAAAAAAAAATACAAGTTTCATACATATATGATTAAATTGTACGTATAATTACATTTACTTTTTATTTAATGTATAATATGAATTATTGTATTCAACTTTAAAAGTCTAGCAAGTTAAATTATGATAACACAAAACATTTATTAAATATTACATATAAAATTATTATTAATCTAGACAGAGTTTGAGTCGTGTATTTGTATTAAAACAAAGTTCACTCCATTAAACTTCAAAATTTTATAAGCTTGGACAGCTTTGTAAAAAATAAGAGAATAGGTACAACCTATAAAAACGGACTTGCCAGACCAACGGATACACCGAACCATAAACAGGTATAGTATCAAATTGTATGAATTTAATGTAAATATGGTAATCGATCACTTCATTTTATATGTATGTGAATTCTATTTGGAACTATATATGCAAGTTATCAATCAAAATAACTTCAATATAAAAATTTAAACACATCTTTCTTATAAATGTTACAATGTTGTAAATGATTTTTCTTTATTATAAAATAGAAAAAGTATTTGTTGGACCGGCAGGGTGATTTAACAAGTTAGAGGGGATGAATGCCTCTTTTTCGAGTTTTTACTATCCCCGGAGATTTTGCGGAAATTTACTTCCGATACAACTTCCGAGGAAACTTGATTTGTTAAGATGTCCTATGATGTAGTCCCTTTTAAGTTTAATTAATTTGCAGTTTATAAAATTGAATGCAACAGATTATAATCAAGGTAAAGAGATTGCAAATAAGAGATTTTTTATCTTAGTTCAGCCTCTGGCTAATCCAATCCTTGGAATCAGTGTCCAAACTTTAATTTATTAGTGATACTCCTTTTAGTGGAGAACAAACCACTACAAAGCTGATTTGGTTGATTGAAGTACCGTCATACACTTTTCAGCTTTTGAGCTTTACCAATACAAAAGAATCGTCCATTTGTAACTAGGTTCCGAGCTAATACCAATACCAGAGGTATCGTCCTTCTTGTATCTAAGCTCCCCCACACTTACTCAACCACATAGCAGGTGTTTACAAGTTTGAATTAAAAGAGTTAAAGCTTTTGAACTTTGTTTCAGTAAGACTCCATCACAAAGGATTTGAAATGAAGATTTGCTCAAGGCTTGAAAGTGAAGCAATGAGATTTTTGATAGCTTGAATGTTCTTGAATTTAAATAGTGATTCACCCGGTTCCTTTGTTGGAACTTTTTTTCTTTATATCGACTTGGCAAGTTTCTGTTAATCTGTACTCTTGTAGAAATATTCCTGTCATCACTTGCAATTTAGCTGTTATCTTTAAAGGAGATTAAAGACATATTTAGCGCGATGATTAGAGCTATTTGAATATGTTAAAATAAGGTTTAGATGTTGCAATTAGGCCCTGATACGAGTTTGTTAGGGAGATGATTCCACCAGTATTTGTTATCTGCTACAGATAAGAAAGTGTCTTCGTCTTCTTGTTGTCAACATCAACATGTATTTTCAGGTGCAACAGTTTTTTACGCTGCGAAATTAAATGCAAAGGCATAATAAAAGCTAACGCATGTGATGCCTTGTGATTGCTACTTGAATTATTTGAAATAAATACTTCGCATTTAATTTATCCTTAAACGATTGGTATCTCAGAGGATACTTGCTTCTGAGACAATTTTTCTAGCTTTTGAGACTCGTGTCAATTGATTCGGTCTCTCTCTTCTGACATAATGCTAGCTTTCAATGCAATATTTAGCTTCCAATGTAGTGCTAGCTTCTGATGCAGTCAAGAACTTGATTTCTTCTTAAGTTGCTTTATGAGCTAGGTTTATCTTCTGGTATCAATATCAACTTTTACTTTTTTAAAGGATAAGAAAACATTTACATCATGATAAGTGAAGTATGTAACAGAGTAGTATATTAATTCTATGTACCATTTTTATTCTTTCACTCACAAAATTTCTTTTCAACGGTAATATTTATTCAACATTATTTAACTGGGATTTAAAATTTGTTGTCACATTCTTGTGTCTTTTCATTTCAATCGTTCAAAATCTTACATGTGACTAAATAAAAGGATAAGTATGAAAATGGCTGAAAACATGATTTAAACTTCAATCAAACTTTTAGCAAATTTCAAAATAGTTTCCAAATACAATATTCTCCTCCTTACTTTTCATCCTAGTGTCGTACAACATCTTTTTTATATATTTTCTTAACTTATTTTGCTATGTTTTTCTCAAATCATTTATTTTTTACATGCCTCTTTAAAAATTTGTGTTCCTCTCATTTTTATTTTCGAAATGTCATCTAATGTGTTTCAAAAAGCGCTAGACGCTAGTCAGGCGGCCGAAGATTAATCGGAACCCAGGCGGACTTAGGCGCTAGTTAGTGGGGTTTAGGTGCTAGGCGTAGCCAGGCGTCGACCCTCAAAACAGCACCTAGGCGGAGATTTTTAAAACAGTGTATATAGATAATTGGAACTTTGTTCAATCATATAAATGGTTTGAGATATATTTGCAAAATAAGGAAAAAAAATTAAAAAAGCTTAATGAGTACGATGACATCATCCATTTGGGAGTTTTAGGTAGAATGTGTAGGAACATATAATATGTAATTGAAAAATTTTAACCAGAACAAATTGTAAACATGAAATAGAAGAGTAGATATGTAAATTTAATAGTGATTTTTAAATTAAGGACACATCAACAATCCCATAAATTGGATGGAAACAAAAAATCGACATCTCCGTTCAAGTACTTGCACTCACCATAAGATAATATTAACCTTTTTTTCTTGAAGGAGCAAGGATATTCACTTAGACTTGGCACATTTAATTTATGCGTTGTTTGTTTGCGGCCATTAAAATATTGCTGATAATTTGTATTCAAAATAACTAAATACAAATTTTAACCAATATTTAGACTAGAACATACATCTTCTCGCACCGACTAAGTTACACCTCATATAGATGTAAATGTATTTAAACAGTATTAAATGTTAACATACAGAACCGAATTTCAAACAACTTAATATTATACCACGCTTTGAGGGGCGTGGTATATAAAACTGAGCTGAAAGAGTTAAGACGTTTCTTTGGCTTTGCTTTAAGGGGCGTATTTTGACTAACGAGGAGCGAGGAAGAAGACGATTGATGATTTGACTTGCTGTAGGTGCCATGGTCCGGTTGAGAATATATCACATATTCTCAAGACTTGCCCAAGGACTAACGAGATGTGGTCTAACTTGGTGGGAAGGAACAATATTAATGAATTTTTGGATGTGGACCTGTTGAATTGGTTGAGTAGCAACCTGTGGACGAAGAGTAAATTTGGCTATGACGACTGGTGCCTTCTATTCGGGATTGTCTGCTGGCTACTTTGGAGGAGGAGAAATTTGTTTGTTTTTGAGAATGATGACCTCTCGGTCTCTTCAGCGGTAGTGCAGGCGGCGGCCGGGATGGGGAGTGCCTTCAAGAAGGCAGCAGATGTAACTTCTCAGAGCAGGAATGATCGCGCATGGGGGCTGTTTCGGATTGGATTAAGCTCAAAAATGATGGCTCGGTAGTAGGATCGGATTACAAGGCTTCGTCGGGAGGGGTTCTTCGGGATCTTAACGGAAAGAGGATAAGAGGCTATGCGAGGAACAATGGCCGGGGTAGCGGAGCTTTGGGGAGTCCTAGACTGTCTAATTTTAGCTTGGGATTTGGGAATTCGTAAATTGGTGGTGGAAGTCGACAGTAGGTATGTTGTCAATATGGTTACTAGAGGGGACAATGGAGTTAATGCGAAATATGCAATTATCTCTGAAATTAAAATGCTTCTCCCAAGAGATTGGTTAGTCATCTTTCAAACATGTTTATCGGACGGGGATCTCTTTCCGAAGGCTCGCTGCCGTGTAATGTTTCCCTTTTATTTTTTTTTACCAAAAAAAATATTATACCACGCTTTGAACTGAATTAGGCTCGGATCTGTTAACTTTTGTGAGTTAAGTTGAACTAATTTTATTTCAGTATAAATTTTCAAGTATATAAAACTGAGCTGAATTGATTTTAGGATAGACTTAAAAAACATGCCTTGTGATTTGATTATTTTGTAAAAAAATTCTTATAAAATTTTTCTTTGCAAGAAGGTA
The DNA here is from genome assembly GCA_949673415.1 of Euphorbia schlechtendalii. NCBI lineage: Eukaryota > Viridiplantae > Streptophyta > Magnoliopsida > Malpighiales > Euphorbiaceae > Euphorbia > Euphorbia schlechtendalii. The sequence continues at coordinate 26,241 of CATIWQ010137961.1, read as the reverse complement.
CTTGTGATTTTAAAAATTTGCAAATCAAGGCAAAAAAACATTTTTTTCACTAAAAATAGTTATGTTCCAGAAAGTATTTCAATAAATTTAACATTCATGTATATTAACATTATTATTTAAGTTTTATTCATCAAAATTTAAGTAATTTTCGAAACTTATTTATTTTATTATGATATTTTAAAGTTAATCACGTTTCTCAAAAAATTCTAAAACAGTGTATAGTATTATTATTAAATATGCGGAAAATTTAAGTTCAAAATGAACAAAATTACCCCTTTTTATAACGTAATTTGAAATTGAAAATCATGCTTTTGCTAATTTTTAAAAGCACAACTCAAGCACCCCTTTCGAAGAAAAAAGTTCCATAAGAACCATTTTGTAAATCAATCAAACCAGATGGCATTTTTTAAGTTTACCCTTGATAGACATGAATTTTACTCATCCAATTACTTTAAAAGGGTATGTGATTCACAGTAAGTTGCCAAAAAAGGAGCTTATTAAAGGAACCACAAAAATTCACGTCTAATTACAGCTTTCTAAAATGAGAACTTACATGGCAGCATAAAAATATAATCTTTTCACTAAAAAAGCATTTGTTTTTCCTTCTCCTCTATTTCCTAAATTAGATAGAACCCAACAAAACTCAAACTAATACCACGTTCCACTAGATGCATACAACACAACACATACAGCACCTTATGTACTAACCTTCTTAAGGATTATCCATTCGCATTTCTCAACCTCGCAACCAGCTCATCCTGCACAGATGGAGAGGAACTAACAGATTAGCAGTCATGGAAGACGAAGCATTTTAAATACAATAACGCAACAAAAATGGAAGCCCTTCATTCTATTCATGATTAACAAATTTGGCATGCAAGTCAGCAAAAGTATTTAAAAGCGTGTCTGATTTCATATGAGTTGTTTATACTTGCCTTCTTTCCTTTGGGTGAAAGGCCCTTTTCCTTTAGGAGAGCACGTAGCCTTTCAACGGTTAGACTGTACAGGTCTTTCTCAGATGTGCGGCTGCTCGATCCCTCTGCAAAACTCAGAAGAATTCAAAATTAAAAGAAATTCAGTAGAAAACATGTCAATTTTGAGAAGATGACCTTCAACTTTCTTCTTGTTTTTTTATTAATCTACTAAGAGCTAGGAAGCACGGAAACTCCTTGTGACATGCCGTTTCCGCGTATCCCATCCGTTTCAGAAACGGAAACCCTAAGAAACCCCTACGAAGCGTTTCCGGGCCGTTTCTGCAATTAATGAAAGTTGAAAACTCGTTTCTGTAAATTCCAGAAACCTTTTCCTAGCAATTACTCATATCAAAAGACCCAATTTTAATTCATTCACAAAACTAAACTTTCTAATATATTCAAACTACTAAGACTTTAAAACCCCAATTCATCATTATTCATATTATTAATAATATTATTATATTATAAAAACTTGTTTTATTCCATTTTATATACTTACATTATTACGATTCAGTAAATATGACACAACTTTTAGACTTCATGAAACTTTATTGTCTTCGATAACCTATTTACTATTGTTTAATGTTTGGAAATAGCCATTACTCAAGTAGATTTGCTTTATAATAAAAAAAAATTTATTTTAAAATTCATATTTTTTAGTTTTTTATATAAGTATTAAATAATATGAACGAAATTTTATATTTTTCATATTTATGAATATACCCCTAAATTTTTATTATTTACACGTTTCCCCACAGGTTCCGAACTTATATTTTTTAGAAAGGACGTTTCTCCGTTTCCGTTTCTGTGTCGGTTTCCGTTTCCATTTCCGTGCTACATTGACTAAGAGCCAGTTTGGGATTGCTTTCCCGAAAAGCTCCATTTTCAAGATTTTCTGGGCCGTTGTTTCGAAAAGCTCTGGAAATATAGTAAACAGTTCCTAAATAATTAGTGTCAAGAGTCAAAATCTTTTATCCAATAAGGGGAACTTTTCGAACAGTAACTCTAACAGCAATCCCAAACATGCCCTAAGTTTTTGCAATATTCTGAATCTTTCGATTGCAATTCTATTCCAAATAAGCACCAGCATTTTCATTGGAAATGGAAAATGAGGACAGAATCAGAAAGGGTAGACATATTTGAACAGCCTGTCTTGCTCTAAACCATTGACGCATATGCCACAATGACTCCCCCATTACAAAACAACGACTAAATGAACTCACCTTGTCTACTACCACTTTGACTATTGCTTCTCTTAGATGAACTGCGGCCATCCTGACCCCTTTCTGGAGCACTGGAAAAGAAAGCAAAGGAAGCAATCATCAAAGACATGAATTTTTACAAGAAGACTCCAACACCCCATCATACACATGGAAATAAAACTCATTTCTAAATGAAACATCCAATTCCAATAAAAGTTTGAGGCAATACCGCTTTCTAGAACCTTCAGCTGAAGTTACCACCTTCACATCCTTTGAACTGGAATCACCCTTTTGTTTTTTAAGTTGGAGTGATCTGATCAGTATGTTTGTTTGATTAGTCTTAATCTGTTGGCCATCTGGATACACAAATATCAAAAAATCAGATCTTGCAGCAAAACAAAAAGGACAACATATTATTCCATATTATTTATCAAAGGCCTAACTTGGGAAAATTAGATGTGATGGAGCACAGAACAGGAGCTACGAAATTACATGATGCAACGATTACAAATTTGAAAAAAAAGTATACCTGGTGGTGATGTCTCATGCTCACAGATGTACACTCGCATCCCACCCTGAAAAATAGATATTTAACAACATTTTCTAACGTGAAAGAAACTACTAGTAAGGACTGAAGAAGCAAACAACAAACCAAGAAAAAATTTGAAGAGTCTAGTTAAGTACACCAGCAAACAAAAATCAAGGATGTAGAAAACAACATATCTACCAAGAAGATAACAAGAGAAACTCTGCAATTATTGGCAAAAGCCAATCATCAACTATAAGATTTCCTACTTTAAAAGGGCATAAGAGAAGCAGAAAAAAAATTCCATAATAAATCAACATAGAGATAACACTGTATGTACATGTCTTTCATTAAGATAACACTGTTACGGTAATGAAATCTGACCAAGCATTTCCAAACTTCAGATGAAATCTGACAATGCACTAGAAGTGGCTACTTATTTACTTCTAAATTTACGACATGGAATTACAGAGAAAATTGGTCAAAATTATCAAATTTCGACCATAAAAAAAGTGACATTATATTCAACAGTAAAGCTCAAAAGAAAGGAATTCCAGTCATAGACAACAAAACAGACTAAAAAAGCTACTGAGGATCTCAAAGAAAATGGAGCAGCAGTAAAACCAGTTAACAAGAATAATGTGCTATTTCCAAAGAGTGTTTCCTTTGAAACATGGAGAAGCTTCATTTAAAAAGTACAATTTAACCACAAAAGACACATTTTCTGCCGGTGTTCTATTCGAAACAAATACTTGTTTAATCCTTCCCCATTGCAAGCATTTTCCTATCATTTTCTTTTTCCAAGTAACCCGGTGAGATTCTGAATCACTTATCTCTCACTGGATTTAAATATTCACTCACTGAATAGATGGCCATATTATAAAAGCAACCCATTGTAGTCATGTTTGGTAAATTTATTATATCAAATAAGGAATAGAAACCGAAAATGAAAGAGGAGCTGTAGTTCTTAACATTGTTTATAATTGTATGTTCAACGAGCAAATTCAAGGCAACAACAATACAAACACAAACTTTAAATCTCAATGATAATGCGACACATGATCTACAACCTCAACTAGAAAAATGTTAAAAAAAAGATTCTTTGGAAAGCATAGCCTAGTTCAACCCCTCAAAAGCAGATAAGTTAGAGTTAACAATCAGATCTAACTGTCATAGCACATAAACTGTAACAATCCTACAACCTGAAGCATTATGGACATATCATCATGCCTGACTCCAACACAATAATACCAATCTGAGTATGCAACACCTATACTTGGTGATTAAAAATAATCATCAGTGAAAATGCTCGAAACACTGATTGCGATTACAATCCATATTGCAAAATACATACTTAAAACCAATCTTGGCAATTGGATTAAACAACTTATTTCACTCACAGTTAAGCAAGTTCATCGACGGAGACCAACATTGAATCTAACCGCACTATTAATCCACATTTTCTCATCAACGAAACTTACAAGGAAAGCAAATACAAAAAATAAACAAAGGAATAGGAGAAGAGAAAGACCGGATTGGAAGAGAGGACGGTAGAAGAGAAGAAGCCACGAGAAGGAAGATTGGAGAGGAATTTGGCAGCGGAAGCAGTAGTTTGAATTGAATCGGAAGGCGGAGAAGAGGAACCCTCCATGGCGCAGAAAAACCCTCGCGAAGTAGAGAAGTTAGAAAACGCGGGCAATCTGACCTCGTGCCCTTTTCTTTAGGAATCAATAATCCACGCAACAAATTTTGCAATCTACTCTAATCCGCTAAATTTATGGGAATATATGGGCCTTGTGGACTGTAATGATGGGATTAGGATAGTTCACTACACAACTATTTAAGTAAAATTTTACGGTAGAATCCAAAGTATTTTAAATTAAAGTCACACCATAAAATCACATGTCTAATTATGTAAGTCATTTTTACAAGTTCGTATTTTATTTCATCTCTTGTTCAATTTTTGACACGTGACATTTTCATTAAAGATATTTTGCTTTATATGTTAGTGGACCAATGAATTGATTCCAACCGACATTGAAAATGTACAGAGTTTGTCATACATGTAAACAATATGACTAACTAGACATAGAGATTTTTGTTGCTCAAAAGAAGAATACATGAATAGTGATAAAAAAATTTATCATAAGCAACTTCAAGTATTTGAGACGAGGATATTCATGAGCTTGCATTGCTTTCCTAAGCTTACATGCTATGTGTTACCCAAAGTACTTCAAATGGAATTCTTTCTCATTCAAAATTCCATGTGTAGGAAATTAAAGTTTTTTCCATTGATATGAATTTGGATATTTATACAAAAATCAAATTTAACCCATAAAATTTTGCACCTTAAGTCTTTAATAGTCTTGATAAAATAGTGAATGTACAAGTTTGTCAGAAAAATATAAATATTACGATTGAATTTTATCTATTAGCTTAAACTCTTGGATCAAACGATTTTATGACATGATATCAGGGTAACTTAGACCTAAAAGTCAAGGGTTCGAATCTTGACAGCTCCATATGCCGAACTACATTACAACACATGAGAAAATGAGTTTGTGTTGTATCCGTTTCAAGCTCATGAACATTCAAGTGCGGGGGAGTGTCTGGAATACTATAAATACCACGGGACCTTACCTATCAACTTAAACTTTTTTATCAAATAGTTCCATGACAAAACCGATCGATATAAGCAGGCTAAACTTGGGCAGGGGGACTGACCAGCCTTTGAATAGATCTATTGGAATTAAACTAGTTATTCGCTATATATATGTTATGAAATTAAAATAAATTCATTTGCATGAAGCCCACCTTCAATCCTTGTACACATGTGAGATAAAACTCTTTCGAAATAACAAGCAGAGTAAATGGGCTTCATTCTCTATGTCTATTTCTTTAGTGCCTGAACACTTCGTTACAATATCTAATCCGATCCCTGAAATTGTTAATTCTTGCATATCCAAAGAAACAGGAGCAAACTAGTATTTCGGAATTGCGAAACCACGCCGTTACAATGTTATAATGGAGATGCACTACAAAATCTTCTAAACTGTTTCAAGTAGTTAATCAAAATATGGCATTTTTTATACGACCAAAGTGGATAAAGTAAATAGAATTACTCATTGTTTCTTGAGATACCGTATGTCTATAACTGATTATGATTGTTTTGGAGATATTGCTGTGTTTGACACTACATGTAGTCCAAGCAAAAATAATTTAGTTTGCGCTCCATTAGAAGGTGTTAACCATTGTAAGAAAAATGTGCTTAGACAAAGCCAAAACAACAAAGAAAAAGTGAATTCAAAGCAAATGAAAACAAGTCATCTTTAGATAGAGTGAATCCTCAAACTCTTCGGTACAATGAATAAGTATGTCTAAGGGACATTTTTTTCATGCCCTACCCTTTGTGTCATGCCCTACATTTTTTTTCATTTACCTCTCTCTGTTCTCTCATTATTTTCATGCCCTACCCTTTGTGTCATCGCCCTTCTCGTTGTGTTATTTTCCACTTCGTTCTTATTTACTCTTTCTCAAATTTTTGTATTCATTTCCCCCTTTCATCTCTTTACATAGATGAGTTTATTTAAGAGAAATAAAAAAAAATAGATTTGAAAGAAATATAAAAATTTATCTATTTTGAAGCAAGTCAGAGGTATCAAAGGTAATTTTGACCATCATATTAGTGTGAAGTTTGTGTATCTTTATGTCAAGTTTTGAAGTTCATGTACCATTATATTAGTGAAGTGAAAATTCATTAACAATTAATGATTTTAAACCAGTTAAGCTTCATCTAAGCATAACTATTATACAATAAGAATGTATTTGAACTAGAGAGTAAAAGAAAATAATAATTTAACCTCATTACAAGGCAAAAGTAATTTAAACGAAAGACATGACCAAATAGGACAATATATAAATTTGGAATTTAAAAAAACTGGAAATTTATCTTCTAAGTTTCCCTGGAATTATTTAAGTCGTGTCAATAATACAATAGCGTATGAAGACCAAATAGATTAAAAAAAAAAAAACCCTTTAATTTCCCTTATTCAAATGCTAATTTTTTTAAGGAAAATGATGATGTTATATTAATTCAACAAGTGACGAATACAATGAGAAAGTATCATACCATTCTCCTAATATTGAACATAAAGCAACCGTACATGTTAACAAGCACCGGACATTATTGTTCTTTTAGAGACAAAACTAAACAAAAATGATATAAAAATTCAATATCCTTAACCACGGCTGAAAAATAAGAAAAAACACTATCATGAGACAATAGTTAATAAAAAAACTTTGTTATCCATTTCCAAGATGATATGGGTAAACTTAAGATCCTGCAGCCAAGAAAAAGACCCCGAGGAACTACGAATTACTGCTTCAAAACAAATCTCATCCCCGTCAAGGAAAATAACAGCATCCATGTTACATTTGAGATAAGGAACCGGCGGAGGAGACCCATGCATCTCCGGCAAATCTGACTGGCGGTCTGGCCTTGGGAGCACCGGAGAAAAGCACCCGGTTGAGAGTAAATCCTGCTCCAATGACAAATCTGATCGGCAATCCCATAGTGCCAAACATTCTTTGCAAAATTACAATGATTCTCATCCTCTAAAGCCAAGAAACACAACTGGCAATACCCGTCATCTACAACCGACTTCTGAACAAGTCTCAAAACATTATCTAAAATTCTCCAAATGAAAACTCGAATCTTCGACGCCATGTTTAATTTCCAAAGGTTATTCCAAGGATAACTGATAACAGGTAAATGGAACCTCGAGAACAATATAGGTTACGATACTCACTCTTGACAGAATAGCTACTAGAAGCTTCAAAAGGCCAAAATGGAGCACCAACTCGAGGGGACCGGAGAATAGGAGTGTTATAAATAAACCTGAATGATTTTTGGAGTTTAGTATACCGTAGATTAAATTTTGTAAACTCACAGTTAGAAAGCGAACTATCTATCTACCTCCAGTTCAACACATTACAAACCAAAGAAACTAATTCCAAAGCATACTAGGGAAAATGAAAGAAAAAAACCCAAAAACTAACCTTTATAATTTCAAACGACAAGTAAAATGAAATTAAAATCAATTTGATAAACCTATAGTTTATATAAGGTGAAGACTGATATCTTTTCTTTCTCCCTGAAAAAGCTAAATCCCACTTAAGAAGAACTTGGAACTAATTTAATGGCAACTCTCTCTAAAGAAAAATCTCCGGCACCTCCATTTCCATGGGAGGAAGAGCAAGCTTTAGCTTTATTCTCTCTCCTACCTCTTATTCTCTTGTTTTCTCTTACTTTTTTTGGTAGTTCAAAGGATTTTGACTATAGTCTTTCCATCAGTATTATTTTTGAAATCTCTAACTCCAATATTTTCACTCAAGATTTTCCAGATTTTCTTGTTGTTTGCTCCATCAATTAGAGCAGAAGTGATTTATCTTTATCTGAGCGGGTCCTTTCAGCATCTATCTACAAATCTTCGCCTTTATTTAACGGTATTTTAAAATCTAATATATGGTTACAATAGTTCTTAGTTGTATTGTGTTGTTTGTTTACATCTACAATTTTGGGAGTTTATATTTCAAGTTGTATGAGAAAATATTGTAGGCTCGTGTGAATTGTTGTTTTTTTTCTAGTACCCTCTTAGAATTGGCTATTGTTTACCTTTATGATGTTTATGTTCCCATTTGTGTAATTGTTTCTGATTTAGTTGTTCTTATCACGTATGTGTTAGGCTTGTAATGTTTATTTTATTTTAATATACGTTCTTATTATATATATAAAATAAGTTTATGCAGTTATGGCAGCCTAAACTTAATAAAAGAATAATAAAAAAAAAGATGAATCTTCTCTTAGGACTTAATAAAAGAATAATTAAAAAAAGACTCAGGAATAGTTTAATCCTTGAAAAAATTATTCTGATGTATCATAGAAATTTCTTGAAATGCAAGAATCAAATAGATCTCTGTGGTGAAATATAATATCTCTATCTCGAAATTCATCTTGGAATAAATTCTTCTTTTTGCTGTTCGAAGGTATCTTTTTATGTTTCTGTTTCCTTGAGCCTTTCACGAATTTTTTGAATCCAATACCAACAGGTATCATACCGCCTAGAACAATGTTTTCTTTTAGGCCTTTCAACCAATCGATACGACCGTGGAGAGCTGCTTTTGCTAAAACGTGAGCAGTTTCTTGAAAACTGGCCTCGGATATGAAACTTTAATTTGAGTATTCATAGATGCCTTTGTTATTCCCAATAATACGGTTCGGTAACAGATGGCTTCTTCCAAAGCATGTCCCGTTCGTTCTGCTCGCAACAATCCAATTAGCTCTCCAGGTGAAAAAAAATTCTTTTGATCAATTGTCCCTCAACTTTAAACTAACTAGGCAGTCTCCTTAACATGGTAGAAGTGCACTTAGGAGTAGACTCAAGTTAGTAAATGCACTCGAGAGGCGTCTCAACTTAACAAAGTTAGTGTAATTGGATAAACTAGTTGAACAATGCAATTATGATATTTTATTGAACAAGTCGATGGAGTGTGAAGTGCACGCTTGTTTGGGTTCTATTACGATGTCGAGGTCAGGGGTTAGCACCCCTTATGGGGTCTAAGGGGCAGCGTCCCTGGCTAAGGTCGCGCTCGTGACTAGTATTCACCGAGAAACGGAAAGTCTGGATGTTACAATCACGATAGCGACAATAAGTCGTGATCGCAACACACTCTTATTTTTCCAGTATTGCAGTTTTTGTTGGTTGTTATTAACTAACCGATGAATGAAAATAACAATACATACAATTTTTTTGGATGAATATATAGTTTTTTTGGTGAAAGAACAACATGGTAGAGAGATTTCATTGGAAAAACTCATATCACAGTTCATATTATTCACGATGGACCATCCATTATATGTTCTTGATTCTCTGATTTTATCCGATTGAACTTTTGGTAGAAACACTAAATAAATTTCAATCTGAAAGTGTTCGCCATGACTTCAAAAATTTCCAAGTATTCCCCTTACTCTCCAACACAAAGTGCATTCGAGAGCCGCTCATGCTGACATTCGTATTTGTGGAGCAAATCGTACATGAGGCGACTCTTAAGTGCACTTAGCCAAGTTTAGGCAGTTTAGGATGTACTTTCGCCAAGTCGATGACTCGTAGGGATAATTCAAAAATGAGAAATTTTATTGTGACTTTGTTTTTTACAAAATTATCATATTTTTCCTTTTTAATCATTGGATTATTGATGTAAAAAAGTAATCTAATGATTAGAAAATGCAAACTAGTTGGCCCGTGTTAAAAGGGTAGTCTTAAAAAATGTATTTTATGGTTTCTCTCATTTGTAAAACAGTATCTAAGGAATTGCTTTTGCAAAAGAGGTTTGTGGTTTCGAAAAATTTGCAAAAGATGTTCTTTAATATTTACACTAGTCAAAAAATTACAAAATTTATTAATGATATGTATTGTATTTTTATTAACCATCCCAAAAATTCATATTACAACGAAAAACTATCCATGTTTATAACAAAATATTATTGTATATTTTACTCGTAAATTTTTTAAAATCGTAAACTTTTTTTTATAAAATATCTGAAACTTAAGTTTGCCCTTGCAAAAAAAAATAGTGAAGAATGATGGTTCCGCCATCAAAATCCAAAATGGCAATATTGGAGAAGTGGCTTGAATTGTCATCATTGTCATGGCCCTCTTCACCACGTCACTGTCTTATCTTATTTCTTTGTCCATATCAGTTTTCCACATTATCCAACAGTACTTTAATAAACTATCAATTTGTCATTTTGTTATCGTAGACAAACTTCTTTTTTTTTAATATTTAATTTATTATAATTATTACCGGTAATGTTGTCAATTTCAGTTTAACGATGTGCAAAATTATATCGCCTGAACTAACATTAACATACAACATATAGGATAACAAGAAGTTATATTGAGGATCTAACGCATGTACTTTGGATTCTTACCATTTTGAGTCTCATTAATAAGTAAACAAATATAAGTGTTACTAATTACACCTCACTTTGCAATGCAAGTTGAGTAAAGGATAGAAACTTTTGTTTGACTATTATTAAGTATATTTAATGAGTGAAAATACATGTAGTTTGAGTATGAATTTTTTTTCTCCATTATGATTGAGAGATCAATATTCACACAACTGAATCCGATGTGGTATTTTCGAACCCTACACAAAACTGTATATGAAATAATATGCAGAGCTCTAATGAAAATTTTTACTTTGTGACCATCAAAAGCACTATAAATTGAAATAATAGTTAACAAAACTCAATTGTTAATGAGAAAAATTCAATTAAAAAAGGAAATTAAAGCATTTAACTCAATTATTAATGAGGAAAATTAAACTAAAAGCAAATGTTATATTATGATTCACTGAAAAGGAAATTGGAGCATTTAAAGAAAAAAAATTACATTAAAAGTATTAGATTTCAAATTTTTTTTAAAAAATAGTGGACATCTTCTAGTTCTAGCATGGAATAAAAAACTCATTCAAGTAAAACCATGGGTGATATCCAAATTGACAAATTTCCTCTGGACCGGATTTTTTTCCTTCCTCCAATGATCAACTGAGTAAGTACGGAATTGACGCTCCGGCTCACATTACAAGCGCTTGTTTTTACTAGTGGCCGCCATCAACAATCGGATAAAATGTCCTTTTTTATTCAATAAACTAGCGACACAAGGATAAGTATGACAACCCGATTTCTCCGTTCGACGCGTTGACCACTCCACTCCATCATTCCCAACACCATTCTCGTCCATCCGCTCCATTTTTAACGGTATTAGAGTGCCACGTGTCAGTGAACACAGTGGAACCTCATGTAGATGATTATTTCCTCTCTCTCTCACGAATACATTCATATTTTGTCTGTTTGCGCAATTATAGAAGAAAGGAAAGGGGGAAGATATAGTGAGAATTTGCTGAAGAATCGAAGATGGCGACTTTGCAGATGGTAAATGGGAGACAGATGACGGATCAAGAGGACAGTCCGAGGAGTCCTGAGGCGAGATTAGGGATGCAAGTCGAGGATCTATGGGATGAACAAGGGGCGCAGTTGAGTCCAACTGAAAAGCTTAATGCTTGCTTTGAGAGTATTCCTGTTTCTTCCTTTCCTTCTTCACCTTCTTTTCAAGGTCAATTTTCGCCTGCTAACTCTCAATTTGACTGATTGATTGGATTGGATTGGATTGGATTCGTGTGATATGAGTCTGGATGGTTGCAGGTGTGGAGATTAGATCAGATATGAGTCTACCGGATGCGGTGAGGATACTGGCGGATAATAAAATACTAAGCGCTCCTGTTTTGAATGTTGATGCGCCCGAGGATGCTTCTTGGATGGATAAATACCTTGGCCTTGTTGAGTTTTCCGGCGTTGCTGTTTGGATTTTGCATCAGGTTTGCTTCTTTTTCAGTTCTGCTGGTTGATTGTTTGAACTAATTGACGATTATCATTAACAGGCTGATTCAGTTAGAGTCCCGCTATTACTTGTGAATCAAGTCCTTCTTTGTAGGAATTTCTGTGAATTTTTCTCTAGTTTGGCTTCAAAGATTATTAGGAAACCAATTGGAATATTTACATAGTTTTTAAACATTTTCTAGTATTGGAAAATGACAATTGGTTCGAACAGAATCAGTAGATTCGTGAGATGCAGATGGAAACTGTTTTATTGTCCTTACTATATGAGAAATTATCGTATTCATTGTATGTTTGATAGTGTTTTTGCTCGATTGGTCCAATTTGATAGTATTCATAAGAATTTACCTTTTTTTTTAGTTGGACAAAATGATAAATTTGGATTCAGCCTTTTCTGGATGACTGATTGTAGATTTGAATTGATGTTATGCACAGTCTGAACCTCCATCCCCTAGAAGTAGAAAAACCGGGGCAGTTCTTGCGGTGGAAGCTAATGGAATGACTAATGCTAAAGGGCTCGGAACTTTAGGCCCTGAAGATGCTTCAGCAACTTCTGGAGATTTTTTTGAATGTTTGACTTCTTCCGAGTTCTATAAAAACACAAAGGTTATAACTTTTACTCGTAGATAATATAATTTGATTTAGTCTTCCGTTTTCTAAGTTATGTGTGTGCGCATGCAGGTACGAGACATTGTAGGGTCATTTCGTTGGGCGCCTTTTCTTGCTTTACAGGAATCCAACTCCTTTTTGACCATGCTCTTGCTGCTTTCAAAGTACAAAATGAAGAGTGTTCCCGTGGTCAACATCGGTGAAGGAAAGATCGAGAACATCATCAAACAGTACGATGTAATTCACATGTTAGCAGAATGTGCAGGCCTCGAATGGTTTGAAAGCTGGGGGAAGAAGAAACTCTCAGATATCGGTCTACCAGTCATGTCTTGTAACCAAATCGTGAAGGTGCGTCTCGTTTTCTTCGCTAATGTAGTCTAATTCAGATCCCGGTATTCTAAAACGGCCGTTTTTCATAGGTGTATGAGGATGAACCAGTGCTGCAGGCATTTAAGCTGATGAGAAAGAAGAAGATTGGAGGAGTTCCTGTAGTTGAACGCAGTGGTAGCAAGGCTTTAGGCAATATTAGTCTCAGAGATGTCCAATTTCTCTTAACTGCACCAGAGATCTACCATGATTATAGGTTCACCTCTTTATCTTACATCCTTATTGTTGCCACTATAACTATAATACTATAGTTTTAGCCATCTAAGTTCACATTATGCGCCACGATATTGTTACATAAGGAGCTTGCTAGCGTTTTGAGATATTATATCAGGCCTTCTGATCTGTGTAGGCTATAATGTGAACATTTTATTTGCATTTGACCATTACACGTAAATACGCAATAAACATTCTACAAACTCCATATCTTTAACTTCATATCAAATCGCGACAAATGCATCATTTCGTACTTCCTTGATGGAGTTCTTTTTTACAGGTCTATAACGGCAAAGAATTTCTTGACAGCGGTGAGAGGTCATTTGAAGGAACAACAGAAGAACGCCCCGATGTTGGATGGCATGGTTACGTGCACGAGAGACAACAGTCTTAAAGATTTGATAATGAAGCTCGATTCCACGAAAATCCACAGGATTTATGTTGTGGATGATGATATGAATCTGGAAGGAGTGATTACACTGAGGGACATCATCTCGAGGCTTGTTCACGAGCCTCGGGGCTATTTTGGGGATTTCTTCGATGGAGTACTGCCGTTGCCCCTCAACAGCAGCGTTTAGGTGAAGTTGGTAGTCAGATGATCTACTGAGGAAGTGTATAAAAAGGACTGTAATATATGGTTAAGGTTTTATGTAATTAGTTTTCATTTTGCTTGACGTGGCTCTGTTTTCTGTAAATATTGTGTAACTTAAAAAATGAATGTGGGCTCCTTTTTTCGAAAAATAATAAATTTGACTTGCCTTGTTTCTCTTAATTCATTGCAAGTTTGTGCGTGACCCTTGTAAGCAAGGCATTAAAAGAAAAAGGCATTTTTGTTTCTGGTAAAAAATGGTTATTAAATAAGCAAGAGACTTCTCAATAAAAAACTAATGGTAAATTCCCCAATTAAAAAAACTAATGGGATTCCATAAATTCTCCAACTAGAGGATACTAGCCATTTATATCTCTAGAACAAATTAACTATTCGCTTCCGGTTTGAGATTACTTTTCTATACCGCTTTTCCAACAAAAAGAAATATGTAAGATCATGCTTTCGCCAGTGATTAATTTTTTTTATTTAACTGTTTTTCCAGAAAAAAATGTATGAGAGCATGTTTTCTAGGCTTGTGCAGAGAATAATTATCATCCCATTGTCTTTTAAGAATATATATGGGAAATCATTTTCTGTCATCTCCTGGTTTTTACGTCTATTTTTTTTCGAAAGATAAAATGAAATAGCATTTACCTTTCAATTTTACATTCAAAGCAATTAAACTTGTGAAATTTCTATCTCCGCACTAAAGTTTGTCCTGTGTCTTCTCACATGTTTTTCATTTGTAACATTCCTATGTTCATACCCCAAACGTTTGGGACATCCTAGCATGAGTTTATAATGTTTTCATTCTTATGTTAATTTGCCAAATTATTCTGTTTAATCAAATTTAATATATATAGTATTGTGATAAAGAATAAAAAAATTTGAATTCAACATCCAAATTCATGTTAAAAAACAAAATTTAGGAATAAAAATAAAAATAAAACAAAATAAATATAAAATATAAAATAAATTACAAGTGATAAATACAAGCCTATAATATTTTGCCCAACCAACTAGTATTCTTAACAGTGGCGGATCCAGAAAAATTTTACTGTGATGTCCATATATATCATACTAAAAAATCTTTTATATTATTCGTAAAATTAGTTATAAATAATTATAATTTTTTATTATAAAATAAAAATGTAAAAGGAAAAAAGAAAATACAGATAAATTTACGAAGATATATAAACATTTACTTAGAAAATATGTTTTTTTCTAAGATAAACTAGTACCTTTAATACTAATATGGGGTCCAATGATAATTTTTTACGGGGTCCAAATACAATCTATTTATATATTTATATTAATTTTTAAGAAAATGTGAGATCCAAGGATCCCACATCCCCTAACGTGGCCTCGCCACTGATTCTTAATAAAAATTCATGTGTCATAAATAAAGGTCATTAAATTACATATGTGGATAGAATCACAAACATAATGGAATAAAATATGATTACATCAAGAGGAATTTTAATATTAATTCATCTTGTGTAGAGAGTATTGTAGTGTGGCTTGATTACAGAAATAAATTCTGCAGCCTATGTATGTAAATGATACTAAAAAGCAGCATGCTAGTATGTAGGAAATTAATGATTTAAACTTATGATGTAAACCTATACAACTGTATATCTTTCTTTATTTTTGAGAAATATTGAAACAAAGATTATTATATTTTTCAGTAAAACAAAACAAAGCAGCAAAGATTCATCTTTTACAATAAAGATTTGCAGGCCTAAGCTTCTTGTCATTGTTTGCTAGTTCATGGTTTTTCCATGTAATTTAACTTTAATACATTAATGTTTTTTAGTTAGTTTTCTTCGGTTCAAAATAATGGATATATGTAACTTGTACTGTTATTAATATAATAATATATAAATAATACTGTAATAAACAAAGTCAGAATTCAACAACCAAATTCATGTTAAAAAATAAAAATATGTAAGAATAAAAATAAAAATAAAACCATATAAAATACAAAAATAAAAATTAAAAAGTAAAGTAATGATAAAAAAAATACAAGCCCAATAATATTTTTGCCAACCAGCAAGTATTGTTAACAAAAATTCATGTTTCATAAATAAAGGGCAATAAATTAAATATGTGAACAAAACCACAAACATAATGGAATATTAATTGTGTATTCATGTGCTAATTTCACACAGAAATGGAGGAGCCAAATAAAGTACGACGAATGACGATATATTGATCAGATTGCACCACTTCCTAGTAGGGTTCTAGCTTTCACTGTTTATACAATGAAAACTTGTGGCAGTGGCTGCAGCATATCAAATATACATGTTAGCTGCGTGGTATTTCAGTCCTGATTGTTACAAATATGATTTTATCAACTCTTGGTATTTAAACACAAACTCAGTTGTGCTCTTGTTTACCTGAATACTCAAATCATTTAATTTTATGATTTTATTCCAAAACATAACTTCGCTGTAATGAGATTTTCAAACGTTGGCAGAGTTTCGGCTATTTATTTTATTTTTCAAAGAATTGTGATTGTTTTGTTAAAAAAAAGCAGAGAACGGGGAAACGGAACTCAAATTTTATTAAAGAAGAACATAAAAATTATAGTGAAAACTTTCTAAGACCTATTCTTAAATAGATGCAAAGTTACAACTATTAAACCATAATTTGTATGATATATTAGAAGGACAAGAATGAAGCATTTGAATGAGAAACAAAGGGACATGGGTGGGGCAAGAAAAGAAAAGCCAACTTTGAAAATAACAGCCAACACACTAAATTGATTCGAAAATAGTGGCACAATACGTAACAGGGACAGACAAAACAAAGCACGTTGTTGAGCTGCATATGCTCCAGTTGATGAGGAACATGGACACCACTAAACACCAACTCCATTTTCACTTATTGAATGCCATTATCATTATATATTATTGGTTGGCCTACACTTCTGAGTGAAGGGCATTGTTTTCTAGCAAAGGGAATCTATAGTAACTGCACCAAATTTCCTTAAAATAAACTCTAATCTAAAATCGAATTGCAGTTCATATCCCGCATTAAATTTATTCATCATGTGGGTTGTAGTGACTTTATTTTTGTTCAAGTCTTCGTTACTTTATCTTTTATCAGCGTGGATTAATCGTCGCACCACTCACAGGGACAAAGTAAGGTTTACTCTGTTTTCAACAAAATCATTAAATTTACGTATTGAGAAACCCATCCTTTGGGAATTGAAATTAGAAAGGTTGGTGTGTGGAAGTGGATGACAAAATTGACAAGTCTCAAAATGTGTTGATTTCGTATTAGGGCTGATTATGAAACCATTTTACTGAAGAGGGAACAACTTAAAGTTTGCTTGTTTAGGTCCAAGAGATTGGTACATTGCAATCAACTATATAACAAACATTCATTACAAGTTGAATTACTAGAGCATAATGGAATTGGTGAAGAAGTTCGCTATGGTATTCATGGGATTACTGAAGGGATGCATCTCTATTCAACAGTTAAAAGTCTTCATCCATGCTTGAAGGGGTGGGCAATATTAGAGGTATGGGTTAGAGTAAAAGAGTCTAATAATAATATGAACAAGTAGATGTTTGTCTATGTTTGAGTGGGGTATACATTTAGATATTTGTTATTTGGGTTCTCGTTCTTTGGTTTGGGAAAGGGGCATAGTCATGTGGGGGCCAAGCGTGGCTTTGTTCATGTTTATCTGTTCTTTATTACTTGTTCTTAGTATCTTTTAGCATCGCAATTCCTCTTTAGCTTATATAGTTTTCAGATTTATTTACTATTTTGAGTTATTCCTATATCCATTCTCTATCAATACACTAGTTCAATTCCGCATCACAAAAAAAACATACCATATATAATGTTATGGAAATTGCAATTCACACATGATGGGTTTTGTCCACAATAAATACAATCATTAGTATTTGCAAAAATGAATAGAATAAGAAAAAACAGTACAAGTATTTCTCAAGATATAGTTATTATATTTTACTCTATAACCAAGCAACACTCCAATGTATTAAATACTATTTAAAGAAAAAGGGAAATATACGAAAGCTTGAGACATATTATAGCTTGATGGATAGACCTATTTTGACAGAAATGTTGTACCCAAAGACAAAGAAATTAAAAGAGATGGTCACAAATGTTAAATAACATAATTGTACTAGTTCCCCAAATGAATAGAAACCTACCCAATTTTGTTTATCAAAATCAAAATGGAGGACCAGCCTGCAATTTATCTGCAGACAATGATGTGAAGTGATGCCCACACATTATAATGTAGGCAACCATTTTAAATCATCTCAAGAAGACAACCTGATACTCAACATAGTTTATGTTACATTACATGTACGATGCAACCATACAATTAATTTAATCTTTGTATTTCAAGTACCTTTGCCTTGTCACATGTTTTTCATTGATAACAGTCCTATTTTTAAGCATTCCTATGCTCATTCAAGTATTTTTTTTTTCAATTAAAACACACAAATTATGGTTGATTGACATGAAAAATGCCTAACATTTATTCAAACAACTCCAAGGAACATATTTCTCAGCAAAAATTGAAATCTATAGCTTGAATACTACACATTAAATCAGCAATAGCATACACAAAGCTAGACATCTTTTCATATAGTCTCATCTGAGTTTTTAATTAACTGTAACTTTTCTCCAAAGGTAAAATGCTTTCAAAATTTGAATTCAGCTAAAACCCTATGCTTCAATTTCATTTTGACACAACTCAAGCATGATATTTGACTCTGATAAGATCACTGTGTCAAAATTGGCGAAATCAGACACAAGTAGCACTAACTTACAAGAACAGTACAGGTTCATCCCACATTAAAAGCATAGTAATACATGCTACAGCATTTGTGGAACTCAAGCTCATGAACTTCAAACAAGAATTACCGAAGAAAATAGGCGTCGCCCTATAAATTTGGGTATACATATTTTTAAAGATTTATTCTCTCGGAAAAACACAAAAAAAATAAAAGAAATAGATATCCATGATTTAGGAAACCAGAGTACTAGTATACATCAAAAGTAACTTGAATTTACATTTACAGCAACAACCAAACTCTAATGTCACACATTAACTAAGTCATTCAACTAAAATACTAAAATTGGTTTCTACTACACAGAGCGAAAAAGAAAACGCATAGAGAGACCAAAGAGCTAACAGTAACAGAGTTCTATGGTGTTCTACAATGGTTCACATTGTGAAACTAAAGAAAGCAGAATCACTCAAAACTAATTAAGAAGCAGAATCACTCAACAAATTAATAAAGAAATCAGAATCACTCACCAGAAGTTCTAATCAGAGACGACGAGAGAATCTCAGGCCAACGACGATGGAATTTTAGGACAGAAAGAAGGGGGCGCTATTTTTGACTGAAAAAATTGAAAAGAAATCAGTGAGAAGATTAAAGAAAGAGGAAACAGTGAGCAGAGGAGGATGAGCTAGGCATTGGCAGTTTTAGGGATGAGAGGAATTAGAGTTCCGTGCTTTTGCAATTGCTTAAGCTTCTCCTTCTCACGGATCTTCTGCATCTTAAGCATCCTCTCCATAACAAGTTCGTACTCGCACTGGTCTTTTTAAGGAATGGGAACCCTTGCCTCTACCATCTTTTGGATGGATAAATTTAATTTATCACCAAAATTTTGGAGCCAAAATTCCCACCCCTAATTTTACCACTTTTTGCCAACACTTTTATAATTGTAAGAAATGTGTTATTATTGGTAGGCTTTGTCAACATTAACAAATAAGTGTTGGCGCAAGCCAATTTCCAATATTAAAATAGCAACACTTTAGTGCCAACACTTGGATTTTTAGTTGGCAAAGCCCATATACGACGGTGTAGTGACACTTTAAGTTTGTAGAGCACAACTTGCCTTATCTCTTGGTTTTCTCAAGCCAAATCACCACATCACATAAGTAAAGAAATGAGGAAGGCTTCCTGAAGGAGCTTTACGGATCTTGAAGAAGTGGATTCTCGACTACGGGTTGAGCCTCTAAGTTCCTAGAGTTGTGTTTCAAGCTTATTTGATGGTTTGATATTGTTTTGAAGTTTTTAAATACTTGCCAATTTTCCTTCTATATTCTGGAAAAATTAGGCAACACTGATGTTGGTGTTGCGATGTCGATGTCGGTGTCGGTGTTGAGATCTGACACCGACATTGCAACACCGACATCGATGTTACCTCTTTTTTCAGAATGTGAGATTACATGTTATGCACTAAGTATGGGTTAATTAACCGAAAATGACTTGTTTACATGAACATATTGAGATTGGTAAAATAATTACATGTTGTGCTACTCTTTTGGATATATCCCGAGGGAAATCAATATTTAAATAATGGTTTCCTCTTAACCGAGATATAAATTATTACAGTACTCAAATTCCCTCAGAATATACGTGAAAGATAGTGATTATGTTCATGAGCCTAGAATCACTTATGACTTCCATATATTTGTGAATAATTAGGTTTAGACTAGGAAACCCCCAAGAAGGGAACGCCCCGTTCCCGGATATCCGACCCATCGAAATTTACATGCAGCTTTTTCATTAATAAAATGATCAACATATTTGTATAAAAATGAACCATTTTTCATAATGGAAACTATGAGCCTATGTCGGCACCTTTTCATTTAACTCGACCATCTAAGTCTTCAAAATATCTAAATCGAACATACTTAGCGCATTGGCACATGTTTGTGTTGTGAAAATATTTTGTGCTAACCTTTGTGGATATAGGTAGATTATGTTAGATGTATGTTAGGGATTATTTTCCTTCGGGTATCGCACTTCAATAAAAATTATGTATTTGTTAGATCATTTCTATAATAGGATATGGATGTATTCATTTACATAGATCTCATGTATTTAGGCTATTTGTATTCCCCATCCCCAAACATGTAAATAATTTCCCCTAGACTAGGCGAATTTACTTTCTTACGTGTTTACTTTCCGCACTTATTTATTGCTTTCCGTATGCATGCTAAAATATGACTGGAAAATGATTGAGAACGGGATATTGCAACATTGGAATATGGTAGCCACATGCCTAATATGACTTTAATAATGACAAAATAAGTAACTCATCCTGACCTGAATCTCTATACTATGTTATCATTTAGGCTTAACGTATCTGGGCTGTATTGAATTTCCCGGAAGAGCTCATCTGAGTGGCGACTCTATATAATGTAGGCTAGAGGTTTAGGCCTTGAGTTTTTGGAATTCATTCCACAATAATAATACACATTTTTGAAAACCCCATGCCCCATCACACAGGGCAGGTGCCTCGCGGCGACCGCGCGGGTAGAACGTCGTCTGTTAACAGAGATATAGTGGTGCCAGTAAAGAAGACATTAGATTTACTACACTTCACCAAGCTATATCATGATCAAGTGTATTCTAGGTACAACAAAGATTAGGAGAAGATGAAACTGATGTGTGTACCGTTAGTATTGCCCTAGGATGTACCTAAAGAAGAAGAAGATGGCTTTTTGGTTGACTTCGAGGGAGGTAGTGAGGACATTAGCGATAATGTTCCTCTTTCAGCAAAGATGGAGCAAATCTCAGATACTGCAACCTCACCAAGACCAAAGGCTTCCTCTTCAAAATCCAAAAAGAAGAGGTCGACAAAAATAGGGGTAGGAGATACACTTGCTTAGCCCCTAGCAAGATAAAGAAGGAAAATGAAGGCCAAGACTCGTGCTCAGACGGAAGCTAAGGGGAGACAACAAGAAGAGGAGAAAGAAGATGTTGTGGAGGAATAGGAGACCTTGCGCCAAAGAAAGTGCAAATTAGTTGATCTTAAGGAAACAGATGGCCAAGGGGACTCTAAGAAGAGTGAAGAGGACTTGGCAACAATAAGTCCTAGCGCTACAGCCCATGTGGAGGAAGTTATTTCCAAAGCAAGAGAGACTCAGCGCAAGCGCACTACCACTAACAGATCGCTCATGAAAAACATTCAAGTGGTGAGTAGTGAGGAGAATGCTGGAACCACTCAATCCCTTAATAAGGGAGAATTTGATCTTCATGATCCCAGTATCCCCACACCTTCTTTCACATAGACTAAGACTCTTCCTACTCAATCTCAAATGCCTTAAGCTGACCCATCCTTGGGTCAAACAGCTAACCCTGAGGCACCTTTAAATCCTTCCCCCATTTCTTCTGTAAATCATCCCAATTCTTCTCCTATAAAACCTTCAGTGTCTATTTCTATAAATACCGATATTCCTTCTGTAAATCTTCAACCTCCACCTTCCAATACTGTAAATTCTCCTATAAACATCCCTGTAAATTCTTTTTCCCCAACTTCTTCTCCTTCTAACACTCAAAACACTGCTTCTTCTCTTACCCCAAACGCACAAGAAACAATAATACCTTCCCCTGTAAAATCCAATCTATCCCAACCTCTTCAAATGTACAAAGTTCTACACTATACCTTTCTTCACAACCATCCTCAACCCTTCTAACCCCTCTGGTTAAAGAAGTTACCAATGCTGAGAACTACGCTCAACTTAGAATAGCAAGTGATGATGGTACTAAGGCAAATTTTACAGCCAATGAAGTACTTGAGTCTAGCAGCAAGCCAGTCCAAGAGGACTTGGCTGATTCAACCATCTTAACTTAGATAAGAGAGTTAGCAAGGAAGAAATTCCCCATGCTCAAATCTGATGTTGAGTTGGATGGGGCAATAAGCAACATGTTATTAGCCCAAGAATTAATGAACTTATTGATTAAACCCAAGTCTAAGCTTCTTGTGTTCGAGGAACATTCGAGCATACCCTCTTAATTTGTCTACTTTGAAGAGTTTAAAAAGATTCAAGGTATCTTATTTGTGATTTGCAACCACTTAACTAACAAAAGTGCTAAGAGCTTGGTGGATAAGATTGCTCTAATCTTGTCAGGCTTATCTGATTCTACAGCTTAGCTCAGTACAACTATTACATCTATCCCCACATTAACTACACTCGCTAATGTGGTAGTAGGAAAGATAAAGGGTAGTGTAGCAGACCTGTTAATTGGGCGGGCAGCCCGACAGCCCGGCCCTAGCCCATTTCTAAAATAAAGGGTCTTGAACATGATATTTAGTATAAAGCCTGGCCCAGCCCAAGCCCTTTTGAAGCCTGCTATTAAACAGTAGGGCTTGGACATACATATTAAAATCTATTAAGCCCGGCCCACCCATATAAGTTTTTTAGATGTATTAAAAGGAGCTTTTACATTACTCAAGCCCATCTTTTACTAATACCCAACTATTAATTGTCTAGTATATTAATCAATACATAGCCCTAATTCCTAAACCTAACCCTCTAATCTCTAATTAGCTGCCACTCATCTCTACACTTTTCATTTTTTCAATTGAATCTTCTCTCATATAAATTAATAGAAACTTGCTTAGTTTTTTTTCAATTGAAGCTCCTCTCATCTTTAAGTACTTTTTTAGATGACTCTTTTAGAGTTTTAATATTAGTTTGAAAACTGAATGTGTTTGAAATACTTTTGGTTATTTAGAATGTTGTATTTTTTTCGTTTGTTTTTATTTAATCGACTTGGATGACTTTTTTATTGTTTGATTTTATCAATTTGAAGAATTATCGGGCTGAATTATTGGGCTTTGCACAAGATATTTCAACATTGACCCGGCCATGTGATAAGTGTATAATTACACTTATTATCATAATAATATTACATTTTAAACACCATAGTTTAAGTCATTTTATACTTCATATAAAAGATTTCATGTGGTTTGTAGTTGTTTTTTATGTAAATGCATGTACTAGGTAAATCTTGGAAGTAAAATTATTAAAGTTGGAAATCTATAAAAAAGAGTGAAAAGGAGCAAAAAAGATGCGTGGAACTTAAGGATTTGGCTTAGGATCGAAGCTGTCGAAGATCGGTAAAGTTACAAGAAGGATTTTGAAGAAAAACACAATTCACAGTCATGACAACCATTCGCGGTCGCGACTTATTATTCTTCAGAATAGAAAGTTGCCAACCAAGCATTCATGGTCGCGACGTATACTTCGTGATAGTGACATTGACGATTTTTTAGTCAAATCTTCTCAACTATCAACCACCGGATAAGAACGATCAACCTCCATCAACTACCAAACAAAAATACACCTTTTGGAAGTCAACCAATCATGAAAAGGTTCCTTTCCATTGTGGATAAGGATAAAGCTTCTCATCCAATCACAATGAGGTGATGCAATCTTTCGCCAATGGACACGACTCTTCGGTTGGATAGATATAACCCTTCATACTCTATAAATAGGGCTCCAAACTTGCCAATTTTGTGAAACAAAGGGTGGATAAAGTGGTGCATGGCATGGTAGACGTGTGTGCATAGATAGAGAATAAAAATATCAAGATTTTGCTACATTCATAAGTGTTAGCGAGAAAATGTATAAGTGATTTGAACCCTATTTCGATCACTAGATTTCTCTACATATTCAAGCGATTGTTGTATAAGTGTAATTGCAAATCACTTATCGATAAAAGTTTTCATTCTTAATAATCATTTGCTTGATATTCACAAAGAATAACATCCCAGCGAAGGTTCTGTACGAGTCAAGACCAAATTCAATGTAGATGCAGGAATTGCGGAAATTGACGACTCCCATTAAAGAGTAGATACGGTTTGATCAACTTTAGCTTTCACTTACATACCTTACAACTTTGCTTTGCTTTCTACTTATACTTTCTATTTGGAAGTTTATGATATGTCTATGTGTCATAATGTGTATTTCATATTGAGTCTTTATATTAATCAAGTTATATGATTTTGAGTTAACTTTAAGAGTAGTTTCGGGGTTAACGAGATTGTATATGATCACTGGATCTGTGATTATAACGCTATTTAGTGAGCCAACATTTTTGGAATGGTAACTTGCTAAATATGGCTATGTGAGAGCAACCCGTACTAAGCATAGTAATATTATCATTCAGTTTATATAATCATCTTAATTCATTTGCACTAGATTTAGAAAAGTCATTTCATTTGTTGCTCTGCGGTGAATAATTGAATATCTGAGTGTTTAGAACCAAATCTATTAAATTATTCTAGTGTAAGTAATATCTTTGATGATTTTGCATGTTTTCTTTGCTATACTTGTTCATAGGGAATATTTATATACTTTTTATCTTTTATAATCTTTCATACATTTGTCTATCCATCCATCATTCCAATCCCCCAAACTAAATTACATTATTTTCTTTTGTTCCGTTCCTCTTGTTGATCTTTAGAGCTGGTTCCTTCCCTATGGGATCTATATCTTTTAAAACTATATTGCAATTGTATACTTGCAGTTATCATCATTTTTCTATTTGATAAGTGGTATTGATAACACCTATACTTTAAAGCCAAAATCTTGCGAACAAGTTATTAAACTTATCAGTAGAAAAGTGGTGAACAAGTTTTTGGCGCCGTTGCCATGGAAGGCAAGTGCGTTCTAGAGATTAAATTGCTAAGAAAGGGACAATTATATTTTACGTGTCATTTACATTTAATTTTTTTTTTTATTTTAGAAATTATATCTTGTTATTAACATATTTTTCTTGCTCATTCATTGAGTTTTCTTTCTAGCGTGTGCATGCCAAGTACGCGTAGTTCAGGAGAAAGTTTGGCATCTTTGGAATCTGAAAGGGAACGATTTGGTAGGACAAGGAAGCGGAAATATAAGAGACAAGTAAGAAGGATGGCTGACGATCAAGATCGAGTTGAAAATCCAAATCCAGATCCAGTTCCACCTCAACCAAGGTATATGGATTATGTTATTCACCATCAATGGTAACAATCAAGGAATTGCCAGATCGCCAATTGCAGTAAATCAATTTGAAATAAAACCAACATTACTTCAAATGATTAGCAACAATGTGCAGTACTATGGTCTACCCAATGAAAATTCGAATTCTCACATTGCAAACTTTTTAGAAGTCTGTGATACTTTCAAAATGCCCAATGTTCTTGATGAAGCAGTTAAACTTCACTTATTCCCATTTACTCTCCATGATAAAAGTGAAAGTTTGGTTGAATTCATTACCCCCAAATTCAATCACTACTTGGAACTAATTAGCCCAAGCCTTTCTGACTAAATATTTCCCTTTAGCCAAAACTGCAAGACTCATTAAAGAAATCACTTCCTTTACCCAGAAAGATAGTGAATCCTTATACGAATCATGGGAACATTATAAGGAACTTCAGCGAGTTTGTCCTCATCATTGTTTACCTCAAAAAGTGATTCTGCAAACTTTCTACAATGGAATAAATCA
>CATIWQ010137913.1:0-14116 GCA_949673415.1 Euphorbia schlechtendalii | reverse complement strand
TAAGTGGCATACAAAAATTACTCTAGTTGTCAACAAAGAATTTGTTGTCTCCACCATTGCTCTAATAGACTCTGGTGCTGATTTAAACTGTATCAATGAAGGACTTATTCCTTCAAAATATTTTACAAAAACTCTTGAAGAGTTGCACACTGCTAGTGGTAAAAAATTAGCAGTAAATTTTAAGTTAAATAATGCAGCAATCTGCAATAAAGGTCTTTGTTTAGAAATACCATTTATAATGGTTAAAAATCTAAATCAAACTGTTATTTTAGGAAACCCCTTCCTTCATAGCCTTTTTCCAATAAAGGAAATCTCTGAAAGAGGGATTAGTATTGAAATTTCAGGAAAAGAGATAATCTTTAAATTTTTATCTCGACCTAAAGCTAAAAGCTTAAATATTTTTAAAAGGAATATTTCTGACAAAGAAAAATTTGTCAACTCTTTAACAGATGAAGTTAATTTTAAAGTTTTAAAAACTAATTTAGAAAATCCTGTTTTGTAAAAACAGATTACTGAATTATAGCAATTATTGGAAAAGGAAATATGTTCTGATGTGCCAACTGCGTTTTGGGACAGAAAGAAACATATTGTCTCTTTACCATACGAGCTAGATTTTAATGAAAGATTTATTCCAACCAAAGCTAGGCCTATTGCTCTGTCTCCAAGACATTTAGATATTTGTAAAATAGAAATCGAAGATCTTTTAAAAAAGGGTCTTATCAGGAAAAGTTCTGGTCCTTGGAGCTGTCCTGCTTTCTACGTTGAAAACGCAGCTGAACTCGAAAGAGGAGTTCCTAGGTTAGTCATTAATTACAAGCCCCTTAATAAGGTGCTTAGGTGGATTAGATATCCCCTTCCTAATAAAAAGTATCTGTTAAACAGACTTTTTGAAGCTAAAATCTTTTCAAAATTTGATATGAAATCCGATTTTTGGCAAATTCAGATTGATGAAAAGGATAAGTATAAAACCACTTTTACCGTTCCTTTTGGTCACTATGAATGGAATGTCATGCCTTTTGGGCTTAAAAATGCTGCTTCTGAGTATAAAAAAATCATGAATGAAATTTTTAATGACTATTCATCCTTTTCTATTGTCTATATTGATGATGTGCTCATATTCTCAAAGAATATTGAACAACATTTTAAACATTTAAATATCTTTTTAAACATTGCTAAAAGAAATGGTCTTGTAGTATCTGCTAGAAAGATAAAACTCTTTCAAACCAATATTAGATTCTTAGGTCATACCATTGAAAATGGTACTTGTATCCCTATTAGTAGAGCTATTGAATTTGCAAACAAATTCCCTGATGAAATCAAAGATAAAAAACAATTGCAAAGATTTTTAGGTAGTCTTAATTATGTTGTAGATTTTTATAAAGATTTAGCTATAGATGCTAAACCTTTATTTGAAAGACTAGGGAAAAATTTTCCTGAATGGACTGAAAGTCACACTTTGGCCTTTAAGCGAATAAAATCTCGCGTAAAGGTAATACGTTTTTTAGCTATTCCCCATCCTGAAGCATTCAAAATTGTTGAAACAGATGCTTCAGATTTAGGTTATGGTGGAATCCTTAAGCAAAGGATCAATGAAATTGAATCCTTAGTTAGATTCACTAGTGGGGTATGGGTAGGAGCTCATAAAAACTACTCCACAATTAAGAAAGAAATTCTTTCGATTGTTCTTTGTATTCAGAAATTTGAATCTGATTTAATAAATCAGAAATTTTTATTAAGAATAAATTACAAAAGTGCAAAAGAAATTTTAATCAAAGATGTTAAAAACATCACCTCAAAACAAATATTTGCTAGATGGCAAGCGATACTGTCTGTGTTTGATTTTGATATAGAGTTTATTAATGGACATAAAAACTCCCTTCCAAATTTTCTAACCCGTGAATTTATTGCAGGCAATGAATTCAAAAGTAAATAAACTCAACCTGAAATGGTCGAAGGCCAAAGCAACCAGTCTGAAAGACCAGTTTCTCAAAGATCTCAAAGGTCTTCTGCTAAACCAACCAAGAAACAGGGCTTAGATAACCTTTCTACTGAAAGCAAAAAGGACTCTTATAATCAGGACGCCTATCAATTAGCTCTAGAACCTGAATCCCAGAAGGAAGAAATCTTTCCTTTTGTTTCATTTATTACTCAAAGGGTTTACCCTATTGAAAACAGGCATTCTAATTTAGAAATCAATGATTTGGCCATGTTCTATATAAGGAACCACACTACAGTTCCTTACCTACCAAGAGATTTTGGTTTCTACCTCAATCTCTAAGAAGAAACAGGTTCAATAAAATTCAAACCTATGACAAGAGGAAACAATGAATGGGCTTTTGCCAAATTCACAATATTGAAAGTATTGACCCCAGAAGACTGGGACAAAGATTTGTATATCCTTAAAAAGGGTAAAGATATAGCTTATAGCTATTTCGATTACATAGATGCCTAGCAACAAGCTCTCCTTTATAATAATAGCCTTCGTAAGTTTAGTTAGTTTCTGCAATTCCAGTTGGTTAAACCAATGAATACCTTTCCTAACTAGTTCCATAACTGGTTCCAGACTTGGGGACTTTTCCCCATCATTCTCCCTAAAAGGGTTAGGGAAATATTTAATCAATTCTATGAAGCGAATAGTAGTTGTAATACAACTAGATTGCTTTTCACTATCCTCTATAGAGTCCCTTGGATATTAAAATGGGACTATATCATCTCTTAAAGAGATGAAAGAGAATACTTCAAAGCTCCTCATAATGAGATCGTTGTCCCTTGGCTCACTAGGAGAATATCTATGAAATGGTGGGACAAGTTTGAATTCTTTGAAAAACCTTCAATCTTCTCTTCTGAGGGATTGATTTCTTTCGAAAAACCCATTGATCCCAAAAAGGTTTCTCCCTCTGCTCCTCTACCTGACTTTTTGAAAACCTCCTTTCTCAGACTCAAATGTCTGAAGATGAGCTAAAAGCTCAAATGCTAGAATTTTTGAAACTAAAGGCAAAAACACCTACAGCCTCTCCCCAACAATCAAAAGGAATTGTTATTTCTGAGGGTCCTAAAAGGAAAAGTGAAGATTCAACTCCAATGGATTCTTCTCCAAGCAAAAAGGAGAAGCCTGTAGCCCCTTCAAAAGACAAGGCTGTCGCTAAAAGCCGAGAAACGTTTGAAGTTGATAATCCTTTCAACTAGCTCTATCAAGATGCTCAAAGCCGTCCTGATGGTATACTTGACTTGGATAATATTCCAATTGAGGAGTTCAATATCGTTTTGGCTACTCCCCACAACAAGTTAAAATCGGGACAACCATTTGGTTCAGCCAAGGTCAACCCGGCTCATTCAGCTCAACCGGCCCAACCGTCTGAGTCAACCGATTAAACCGATCCATCCTCCTATAAAAGGAAGCATGCTGCTCAAAGCTCAGCATTCGTTTTCAAATTTCAGAAAACTAGAGAGAGAAAGAAGAGAGAGAAGCTCTCGAATTCCGACCTCCACCTCCGGCTCCGACCTCCGACCTCCAGTTTCGACCACCATCTCCAATCACCCTTCGACCACTGTCTCCGGTCTTCGACCACCCTCCGACCATCGTCTCCGGCCATTTTTTCCGGTCACTTTTCCGGCCTACTGTACACGTATGAAAGACGTAAGTTTTAATTTTCTTTTATTTTCTATTTTATGTTTTAATCTGTATAATTTGTAATATATTTATATGATATTAAATATTATAACTTGTTCAAATTTTATATATATATATATATGCATTTACTTTAGATCTGTTAAATTTTATATCTGCTCTAGATCTATTAGATTATTTAAAATCTGTTTAATATTGTTTATCAATTTTTATATATTGTTGTTTATGCTATTTTTTTATCGATCCACCGAAGCTGGTATCAGAGCCATTAGAGTCAGCGTTAAACGCTATTTTTTCTGGTATAAAATACCATGTTGTGTATTTATACAGTATAAAATACTGTTCGAATAACTTTTTAAATAACATTAGAAATACAATATAAAATACTGTTGAATTATATGAAGGTAATACAGTATAAAATACTATTGATATAAGTTTAATTGTCTGTATTATATACAAGTACAATTTCTTTATACATTTACATTTTTAGTATTTGACTATTAGTAGAATAGTGTCAGAAAATAACTTGAATAGTTTTCTAGAGCCTGTGAAACCCAAGTCGTGTAGCCGTTAGCCTTTTGACCCGTGTAAGGGCGTGTTGGCATATAACTGGCGTAAATCATTGACAGTGATCAGGCAATTGACAAATTATTTAGGGCATTTTCTGCTGGTAGTTCTAGTAATAGCAAAAATAATAATAATGTAAAAATAAAGAAATTTTACTAGTTAATAATATAGATAATGAACTACATATTTGGAAGTTGCCCCCTATTGATGCTAAAAGCATCTATAAGTCTAATGATAATTTTTTATTTAAGTCAGATATATAATTAAGACTGTTGAACAGTCTGTGTCTATAGATAATCAATTATTATCTTTCAGATTAGTATCCCCAAGTCTAATAGACAAACACAAAGAGTTATACTCTTTTATTCACATAGGAATGATACAAGTTGCGGTTAAACTAGCAACCAGAATAGGATTGCCTATAACGGTGCTAATTTGTCTAAGAGACAAAAGAAATAACAATTTTTCAGATTCGATGTTAGGTACAGTAGAATCCTCCTTAACAGACGGACCAATTTATTTTACTTACACACACACACACATGTATGTATGTATGTGTGTGTGTGTGTGTGTGTGTGTGTGTGTGTGTGTGTGTATGTATGTATGTATATATGTATGTATGTATGTGTTACAAAAAAATAATAAAAACACACAGATAAAAAGTATACCTTTATAGGCGAGCTAGTCCTTAGATTCTTAGAAGGAAGAGAAGAGGATGAATCCTCCCTTGGCCATTTACTACAATCGACCATATCAACAATCACACATGTTCCGAGCGTCGGCTCATTCAACTTAGTAAATTGCTCATTCGAGTGAGGAGGAGATGGAATTGAAAGCTCTTCGGTTCTCTCCTTCTCTTTGTTGGGAACGATGGTCTCCTCAGCCACATTTAAGTTACCATCCAAAAAGCCTTCAGTAGGGATGATATTGTTGGGAGGAATGACTGTGGATGGTCCACTTCTCTCCTCAGCCACGTACTCATCCACATCACGAGCAAGGTTGCCCAACGAGGAAGATTGTGGGGGAACCTCGACCATCTCACCTACTAGAACAACATCTCTCTTCTTCTTCTTGCCCCTCTTCTTTGACATAGCTACCAAGAGGTCATAGAAGAGAACGAGATTAGACATACCTACAAAAGGAAAAAAAATAAGAAGTTAAAGAGGAATAAACAATAAGGAAGGAAACTAACAGGTAAATTCAACGTCTGGAATTTCAACAAGTTCCACAACTCTGGCCGATGCAAGTTAGTATTAATAATGGTGATAGCGTAGGATTTTTACTGCCTCAGTCTATTTGATTACAGGCGCCAGCATTGATTCGAGAAAGTATACCACCCTCTCCTGAATTTTGGCCAGGCAAACATCATCTTTCAATGAAACAGGATTGCCATGCACCTTATTCCATACAGTCGACCATGGTAATTTTTCACGGTGAAAGATGGCTTTTGGGTCGATCAGTTTAGAGTCATCCTTATGGACCCTAAACCACTTATCCTTGGCCATTTTCACCAACCCTTTCTTCTTTAAGAGCTGCGGTAACTTCAGATGACAAAACTTGGAAGCAAAATATAACAAATTGCCAACTCTAGTCTGAACAGGGTGATTGAAGCGTCTGAACACAGGCCTGCCCAACCACAGTCCTAAATCAATGCATAATTTACTTAAGAGAAGCAGCTCAGTAAGGAATTTGGAGAAACCTGGTCAGATGAAAGGTTAAACTTCCTGAGCACTAATGCAACTACATGAATGATGGAAAGGAGAAAACCCCAATCAATCAGTTGGGTATGGAGGCCGAAAGTCTTTTCAGGAGGATTATTTATAGTATTGGAAGGATAAGGGATAAAGCGTAAGACACCGAGTCGGTCGGTCATTAATCTCATGTATCGCACCACTTCATCTGTTGTAATGGTCGATCGAACTAATACATCAACATCATTACTAAGATCTAAACCTTTCGGTCTATTGAAGGTCTGTAAACTTCCATACACATAGGTTTAGGAGCCAAATCTGTACAGATATGCGAGCTTTTCAAGTCGCGAGGGAGTGAAAAGGAAGAGGTTGCGGTAAAAAGGAGTGCATGATCAGTAGGCTCCGTTTGATTAGTAGAGGGGTTTTGGGCTTGCAACGCCTCAGGTGGCGCATGGTGATGAAGGGTGGTAATAGGAATGGTGACAATGGGCTGTACAATTTCGATGGAAAGCGAAGCATCGGGGGAATGGTGATCAGACGAAGAAGAGCAACAAACCCAAATAGTAGACATGTTTAAATAGAAATAAGGAAAAAGAACTCACCGGAAGAAAGAGAGCAAAGTTTAGCTCAGTTCGCCGGAAATCACCTATGCAGAGAGAATTAGAGGAAGATTGCAAAAAGTGAAAAACAGAAGTTAGAATGGCTTATATAGGAAGTTGGGGGAGCGGGAAAGTTTGGTTTTTGAATTAAATGAAATGATTAGTTTACATGGGGAAGAGAAAGCGTCAAAATGTCATCATGATAGCAAGTCCAACTGTCAACACGCCACTTTAGCGTGCCATCAAAGGTCACGCGTAAAATGCACGCGCAATAGTTGAGGCGAGCCACAACAAAGAAAGATAAATCCAATCATCTACGGACACGTAAGATCGGCCGAAAGAGTGGATAAACCCAAAAAATACCCCAACTTTATACCTGTTCATATAAAAAATGCACCTTAAAAGGCAGCATGCTCGGTCCAATTGGGGGGGCATATGATATTAGGGTATAATAAACAGCCCATTTGAAACAAGCTCAACTCTGCCACTTAGACGGTCACATCAGTTACATTTAGACTTGGTCAAACAATAATAACAGCAAGAATAATGGCTCAAATATCGGCCACTAACGACTACAAGATAATGATGGCCATTAAGAGTCAGTTATCACAAAGAGTATAAAGGGAGGCTCTACTGATAAATCCAAGTATCACAAAAGTATTGCTCGCAATTATATCTTTCAAGAGATTACATCCAATCAAGAGATATTAATTCTAACTTAAGTACCGGAGTGGCTAAACCGAGTATAACTGACGCTTTCACTGTTTTGTAGGCTTACTACAAGCCCGGCTAAGTTAACAGAGCACGTGATATTGGTACTTTCACATCAACACTCAAAGTTTAATATTCGATAAATACAATAACAACATGGGTAAAACAAATTTATAAGTTGGAACAAATTTTTAGGGAAAGCTTAATCTTGAGTTTCTTTTATTGTTTTTTTTAATAAAGTCACTCTATCATTTTAATAATTGAATTCATTTTATAAAAACTTAAGTAACCATAATGCAGATAACATCCCATCGTTACAAACAAAACCTATATGTTATAGAGGTAGGGTTTGTAAACGGGGACTTTGCCGAATTCGATAGAACGGAGATACTCTGACAAAATTCTTACCGGGGCGATTTGTATATTTAATTCTCAAATTCTTAATAGAGATGAGAACATATCTTCCATAAAAATATGAAAACACGATAAGCACATTTTGAAATTACAAAAATCACAAGCATTTGGCTTTGCAATAATCCTTAAATGGTTACAAACTATCTACAACAAAAATAAGAACATAACGATTAAATTTTCAGTATTTAGACCAAATGCATCACCAATGCCATGGGGTTGTGGTCATTCCGTCTAATGTCTCCCTGAACTTTGAAAAAATTTTCATAACTCTCTCAACTTGATAGAAATGCATTTGTTTGTCTACTAAAAACATGTCAGCTTCTAATTAGACAAAGAAAAAAAATAAAAGAATGACAACTTTGAAAATTTAAATATACAAAAAAACTGATATGTGATGTTTTAGGGACAAATTGATTAATAATTTCGAAAAGTTAAAAGGAAATTTTTAAAATTTAATAAGAAGGCAATAGTCAAAATGAAACAACTTCAAGGATGCATTTAGAATAATTTTGTTAAAGTTATTATCAAACAGGGACAAGAAATTTAAAAAATTATATTTTGTAGTATCTAACTTTTTATTTATTATCAGAAGAAATTTGAATCAAATTCACAATAATTATAAGTGTTGTTATTAGTTTAATTAGTTATCTTACACTAATGATGTATCTTGTACTTATTTTTTTTATGTATTAAAATAATATTAAATAGTTTTAGTTGAATTGTAAAAAGTTTGCATGGGAATTTATTTTTATTCGAGGCCGGGAATCTCGTATGGGAGTTTTCCCAATTTTTAAAGAGAAGATGTAAATTTTTTTTTCATCCAAACATTCCTACACTTAGATTTACAAGCGATCTTACTAATGGCTCTGCCGATAAAAATTCAAAATGAGACAAGGCAATCATGTTAATGAGAATATGTATGCAACTAAATACATATCGAGTTTCCTAAAAAATATATATCTAGTCATTTGATTAATAGTAATGAAAAGTTCTGCAAAAGAAAATATGGAAACTCATTTCAATGTAAATAAATTATAATCCATTTTAAACAATGTGTAAGATATTTATTACAGTACACAAAAAATTACAAATGGACTTTCTTGTTAAAAAAAGTTTGCCTCGTTAGCTTACATTAAATGGAAAGAAAAACTCTCAATCCACCTTAAATGTAATTCGAACCTCGGATTTCTAGAAATTACAACTTCAATCTTAACTATTAGGTTATGATCTTAATCACATGAATAGATTAAATTTTCTAAGATTTTAGTTTTTTATATAAGTAATATGATCCAATTCTGATTCCAACTGCACCTAAGGTTTCAGATAGGGGGGAGGGGAGTCAATTCAATCTGCATCACGTAGGAGATTTATGATCAACGAGTGAAACTTTGCACCTTCTCCTTGATTGGCCACTTGATCATTGGGAAGTTGATGACCTAAAATCTCAGCTTACTTTGACATGGGGTTTGAAATCTCCATGGAAGCTCATATCGATTTGGAGGGGGTATTACCATATCATGTTGGCCTCGATGGAGTGCAAGGATATAGTTTGGAGTAAGGGTAGTCTTAATCTCAAGCTTGGAATCTTTCGACTGCAACCATGGGTTCCCGATTTCGATCCATTCGCTCAGAATTCAACGAATGCTCAAGTCTAGGTCAGGATGTTAAGTTTGCCGTGGGAATATTGGGATCGCAGAATTCTTGCTGAGATAACTAGTTGCTTCGGGGTTTTATTGAGGATTGACTTAACCACTAAAGAAGGAAGTTTTGGTCACTTTGCTAGGGTTTTAGTTGATGTTGATTTATCTAGCTCGCTACCTCATACTGTGGGGGTTGAATGTAAGGGGGCTGAATTATGGATTGAGTTAAGCTATGAAAACCTTCCACTGTTTTGCAAAGTTTTCCGATCGGTGGGCCTTCAATCTTATGACTATAAGTGCAATAGAAAACTAGAAAAGAAGAATGATCCTTCTTCGGAAGGAAAATGACTAGAGCTGAGGCTGGATTTGAGGTAAAAGTTGGAGCTTTTACAAAGAAGTAAACCTAAACAAGTTGACTTAGAGAAAAGGATGACGAACAATTCAATATTCCCATTTAAAATGTTTTTCAAAACTTAAAAACAAGCTTAAAGGGAAAGTAGGTAAAGGTAGAGGATGCTTCTTCTTCTACGAAGGATTCTTCTCAACCTAACGATGTCAGTAACGATGAAGATGATATTAGTTCAAATGACAGAGATAAATGCAATGAACAACAGGATCGCCAAGATAATGAGGTGGAGATTTGTACCCCCTCTTTGATGGAAAGAGTTGAAAATATTGAAGGCATCAATCTCCAAGTTCAGCTCTCAGAAGGAAGTCAGCTACGCCTGGGAGCTTAGTAACCGACAGCAAAACTCATCCAAGTATGAGGGTCATTAGCGATTCATGGGCAAACATGGATGAAGCTAAAGAGGGTCGAGGGGAACCCTGGCAAATTTCTATTGGTAGAAAGAAGAATAAGAAATTGAAATCGCCGGTTAAGCGATGAAGCTTAAAAGGGCTTCAATGATTGTGCTATATTGGAACTGTAGGGGTATCAATAATCTTGATACCCAAAACCTATGTGAGTAACTTAATCATTTCTCACAAGCCTTTTGGCTTGAAAAATCTCACTAGTTTGAATAGCTCCATACTTGTTAGATTGTTTGGAATCTTATTTCAAATGGCAGCAGTTGGTACTTCCTTTTACGAACAAAATTTCTAATAAATGACGTGGACCAAGATTTGATTCGTCGTTCGAGTATTTGGAATTCTTTAAGAGAAGTTTGACACCTTCTACATAAAAATTGCAAATGGTTTATTTGCACATCTTCTCCGAATGGATTGTGCCCTCATTGACGGACCAAATGAACCTTGAGAAGACTATTCGTGTCTCACTTTCTTCTCAAGTTTGTGATTATTTAACGTCAAATGGTTGGGTGGGATTGCCATGTACTATTCCCAATGCTATTTTTTTATCAACTCGACAACATCTTACCAACGGAAGAGAACTCGGATCTTTGTATTTGATGTCCCTCTAGAAATGGGAATTTCAGCGTAAAGCTTTTTTACAAATGGCACCAAGTTTGATCCTCACCTTATGAGATTTCGAATTTCATTTGACACTCTACCATTGCTCCCTCGCATTCCCTTACTTGTTGGAAAGCCTTTTCTGGTTACATTTCAACTCAAGATGCCCTCCAACGTAAACGTATTTCCTTGACCCCTGTTTGTTCCCTTTGTTCCTTAAATTATGAAGACAAGCACCACCACTTCATCACTTGTCCTTTTGCCAAACAACTATGGAAGGTAGTGATGAATTTATTTAGGCAAAGCTTGGATGTTAATTCCACTGTTGAAGTTGCACTTTCTTCAGCTATGGCCCATTACTTTAGTCCGCAGATACATATCCTTTGGCGTGCTTCGATTGTCAACATTTTTTTTGTTTATTTGGAGAGTCCGGAACAAGTGCATTTTTTATAATATCAGCACAAATTTCCACCAAACCTTGCATCTGCTATGGTCCATTCTCAGAATGACTGAGCTGCTCGGTCTTGGGCATGTTTGGAACTCAATAGTTGAAGTTGTTATTCTTCGTAACTTGCTTTTGAAGCATCGGTCTCCACAAGAACAAAAAATAATTCTAATTAGTTGGCTTCCTTCGACCCCTAATTAGACGAAGGTTAATATAGATGCTTCCGCATTGGGTGTTCCGGGTCCTTCTGGTTGTGGTGGGATTTTTGTTCGCCACTTTTCTACTGATAAGTTTAATAATTTGTTCGCAAGATTTGACTATATAATAATGGCGCCAAAAACTTGTTCACGTAAAGTATAGGTGTTATCAGTACCTATTATCAAATAGAAAAATGATGATAACTGCAAGTATACAGTTGCGATGTAGTTTTAAAAGATATCAAAGCCACAGGGAAGGAACCAAGTCTAAAGATCAATGAGGAAGATAAAATAAAGAAAATAAAATAATATAAGGTTTTGGATAGGAGGGTTAGAATGAAGAATGAGTAAATATAGATATAAAATATTAGAGAATCTAAATATACAGATTTTCCCTACGAAATAAGGATAGCAGAGAAAACAAGCAAGTTCAACAAAGATGTTACGATTCACTAAACTAATTTAACAGACTCGGTTCAAAATACTCAAATGTTTAATTATTCACCGCAGAGCAACACATGAAATAACTTTTCTAAACCTAGAGCAAACGAATTAAGACAATTATATAAACCTGGACAACGTCAATACTATGCTTAGTACTGGTTTCTCTCACATAACCATATTTAGCAAGTTACCATTCCAAAAATGTTGGCTCACTAAACAGCATTATATCACATATCCAGTGATTATACACGATATTGTTAACCCCAAAACTACTCTTAAAATTAACTCCAACGCATATAACTTTATTAATATGAAAGACTTAACACGAAATACGCATTATGACCCATAGATATATCATAAACTTCGAAATAGAAAATATAAGTAGAAAGCAAAGCAAAGTTGTAAGGTATGCAAGTGAAAGCTAAGTTGATCAAACCGTATCCACTCTTTAATGGGAGTCGTCAATTCCCGCAATTCCTGCGTCTGCTTTCAATTTGGTCTCGGCTCGTACAGAACCTCCGCTAGGATGCTATTCTTTGTGAATATCGAACAAACGAATATTGAAGAACGAAAACTTTTATTGATAAGTGATTTGCAAGTACACTTATACAACAATCGCTCTAGAATATAGAGAAATTTAGTGATCGAAATAAGGATTCGAATCACTTAAACATTTTCTCGCTAACACTTATGAACGTAGCGAATTCTCTATCTATACACACACTATATCTCTCTCATGCACTCTAATGTTTTCCCTCTGCTTGCCCATGAAATTTGTGAGGTTTGGAACCCTATTTATAGAGTTCGAAGGGTTGCGTCTATCCATACGAAGAGTCGTATCCATTGGTGAAAGATTGCATCACTTCTTTGTGATTGGCTGAGAAGCTTCAATCTAATCCTAAATGGATAGGCACCTTTTCATGATTGGTTAATTTCAGATAGGTGTTTATTCATTGGTAGTTGATGGTGGTTGATCATGATTATCTGGTGGTTGGTAGTTAAGAAGATAAAACCAGAAAACCATCCAAGTCATGACCGCGATATACAAGTCACGACCATGAATCTTTGATTGGCATATTTCTGTTCTGAAGAAGAACATGTCGCGATCGTGAATGGTTTTCACGATCGTGAATTGCATTTTTCTTCAGAATTCTCCTTGTGACTTCACCGATCTTTGACAGCTTCGATCCTAAGCCAAATCTTTAAGTTCCCCGCACCTTTTTGCACCTTTTTCACTCTTTTTTCATAGAATTCCACTTTTGATCATTCTACTCCCAAGATTTACCTAGTATCTACATTTGCATAAAAAACAACTACATACCACGTGAAATCTTTTATATAAAGTATAAAAATGACTTAAACTATAGTGTTTAGTGTATAAAATTATAATGATAATAAATGTAATTATACACTTATCATACCCCCACACTTAACTTTTACCTTGTCCTCAAGGAAAATTCAACAGAAGTGCATAAATTGGTTAACAAGTTCGTACCTCATTTAGCGAAAGACTATTGCAGTGAGTACCACATTCCACGTTGCAAAAGATTTCAAGTAGAAGTTTGAAATTTCTCTCAAATTAGTAATGTGCAATTTATATAGTTTAGTTGCGTATCTTTGCTCTTAATGGAGAGTCAACCGAATAACATCTTCATATAAGCGTTATATGCATACTCGAATATAACCTTCTCTTAAGCATAGTATAAAGTATAAAGGACATAGAAAGCACTCTTTGATTAATTTCTGTCAAGGCATTTTTAAGTAACCTAGGATGCTAAAACACTCTCAGTGGTTGCATTTTATGCTCGATACCACTCTCCCCTTTTTTCAGTGGTTGCATTTTATGCTCCATACCACTCTCTCATTTTTTTCTTTTAAGCATATGTTTTTGAAGTACTTTGTACTTTGCACCCATTTTTCGCACTATGCTTTCTTTTCTTTTTTTCACTCAATGAATGGTTGCAGTTTCTGCTCTGTACCATTCCTCACCTTTTGCATAACTCATTGGTTATCCTCTCTTTCTTTTGATTTTTCTTTGATACCGTCATCTTTTATTCATCAATTTCAAAGTATTATCGCTATAGTTTCCTAACACTTTAAAACACTTAATACTTATATGACTTATTTGAGATTTGCATATAAAACTCATAATAATAATACCATTAGATATTACTCTACTTAAACTTATCGGAAGCATTAAACTAAAACTATATAACTTATACTAATTCCTGTTGCATCGAAATATATATCGAAACTTACTTGGAATGTTGCTTTCGAATGTTACTCACCACTCATCCTTGCCAAATTGATAAATGTTGTGCACTAACATCAAACTTGTAAATACCTAACACTCACAATAACCTTGGACAAATG
>CATIWQ010137904.1:0-33524 GCA_949673415.1 Euphorbia schlechtendalii | reverse complement strand
ACCATTAAAATGACTAATTTATCCCTTATACTTTATAGTAAAATTCTCTCTTTGCTTAATTACCAACTTATAAATTAATTTACACTTAATCTCTTTCCTAATTAATGCAATGGTAAATTAGGAAAATCTTGTTAAAAAGTGCATTGATATTTTAAAATGACAAGCATTGAGAACCAAAATAAAAAATTTAAAATGATAAATATTAGAAACCGAATAACAAACACTTCTAAGAGTTTGGTTTCAGAGATTAGATCATTTTGCTGGTTTCCATAATTATTTTAAAATAACCGAAATTTTATTTCCCACACCAAATTAGATTTCATAAAAAAAGGGTAAAAGAAATGCATATTTCTTTGCAAAATTAAGAGTATTTTCACTTTATTCCATCTTCTAATTGTTTAATTATGTCCGGATATGCATAAAATTATCTGTCGCCTACTTTGTACTCCCACTTCCTCTCTCTCTCTCTCTCTCTCTCTCTCTATGCTTCAAAAGCAGAGCCACAATTCTACTTTTAAATGAAGAAATCAGCAGAGAGCAAGTGAAGAAGAAGAAGTGAAGCTCAAAGGAAGGAAGTAAAACAATAGGAGCCAAATTCTTCCCATTCCCATGCCGCCGGAGGAAATGCAACCTCAACAAACCACCAGCCTGAACGGCGACCACAGACCCCACCGGCCTCCTCAAAATTCCAACGCCCACCGCCGTTATCAGCCTTACTATCCAACTACTTCTTCTTCCAAAGCCTCCTTAAAAGGCTGCTGTTGCTGTCTCTTCCTCCTCCTCTCCTTCCTTGCCCTCCTTGTCCTCGCCATTTTCCTCGTCATTATCCTCGCCGTCAAGCCCAAAAAACCTCAATTCGACCTTCAGCAAGCCAGCGTTCAGTATATGGGCATCTCCGCTTCCAATCCAACCTCATTCGATCCCACCACCGCCGTCGCCACTGGTCCGACCACCGCCTCGCTCTCCTTAACGATTCACCTGCTATTCACCGCCGTTAACCCTAACAAAGTCGGGATCAAGTACGGGCAGTCGAGGTTCACCGTTATGTACCGCGGGATTCCGTTGGGGAAAGCCACGGTTCCTGGATTTTATCAGGATGCTCACAGTGAACGCCAGGTTGAGGCCACCATTTCCGTTGATCGGTACAGCTTGATGCAAGCTAATGCCGCCGATTTGATCAGAGATGCTTCTTTGAATGATAGAGTGGAGCTTCGGGTTTTGGGCGACGTTGGGGCTAAGATCCGCGTTCTTGACTTCGATTCGCCGGGAGTTCAGGTCAGCCATTTTTAATTGACTCCATTTTTGAACTTCAGTTCTGCTTTTATTCTTCTTGCATTGAATGCCGACATTTCCATTCTTAATTTGGCTTCATTGCTGAATTTGTTGATCTGTGTGCTTTATTAGGCAGTAAATCTAAGCTAATTTTTGGTTTGTGCTACTATTTCTGTTTCGATCGAAGATGAAGTTTTGGCCAAACTTTTTCTCCCGGTCAGATACTGGCCGGCGTTTTGCTGAGTCAGCTAACGTGCACCTTCCATTGATTATTGTGTCATCTAACTTGCACCGAATTTCGTGCTGTATTGCTGTTCTTTAGAAAAGCATGTTTTTCTTAGATACTTTATCTTTCTAATTTGCCCTCTTAATTTCCAATATTTATACATTTTACCCATTTTGGCCATATGCGTTTGTCAGAGTATTCTTCATCCCCTCTTCTGCACAGTTGATAGTCAGGCGTTTAGGGAGACAACTATCCTCTTGGAAATTCTGTTACCTAAAGGACATAATTTTTCTTCTGAATTTCGTCTTGGGTTGTGCTCACTTCTGTTTGTTGTTTTTGTCGGTGTCTCATGTGCTTTTTAGGGGGCTTATTTGTATAGCTCAATATTTGTTGTTTGCTTTTGTTAATTAGAGACGAGGATGCTCCTTGGTACTTGCATTGCATACCATACTGTCTACCCAAATGGATTTTAGTTATGCTTTGACTTTACTAATCATGGGTTTGTTGATGGAATTATGATTTTAGGGAAACGAGTCAAATATTAGCCTCTTGTAGTATTCATTTTGTAATTAATATAAGTACTCACTCTGAATATGTTGAGAAAAAGGGGCTCCATATATTAAACACATGGCTGGCTGTTCTTAGTAATTCTCAATTGATTCAAGATTCTTTTTCCGTTTACTCTCTCTTTGTGAATTGTCTTTGATAATATTTTGTGTCGCTGTACAAAGCGGTGCAAATAATGGAGTTGTTTGCCATTTACATGCTTGCTTAGGGAATTATCAAGATGCATTCACTGCAATACTTTAGACCTCATTTTCAACCTTTGGCCTTGGCCAATGTCCTATCCACTAGTTGCCCTTTAGCCTCTTTCAACATATCCAAATGGGCTACAATTGGCCGTTTTGTCCTTTAGGTGTCGTGTAACACATCGATGGTGGCAATGGGTAATTGG
Source organism: Euphorbia schlechtendalii (assembly GCA_949673415.1). Taxonomy (NCBI): domain Eukaryota; kingdom Viridiplantae; phylum Streptophyta; class Magnoliopsida; order Malpighiales; family Euphorbiaceae; genus Euphorbia; species Euphorbia schlechtendalii. The sequence continues at coordinate 31,071 of CATIWQ010137904.1, read as the reverse complement.
CATAGTTCCCTGTTAAACAAGGGCTAAAAGGGTAACTTTGAAAATCAAGTCGGCGGGACAGCCAAAAAAGGCCATTTTGCTTTGAATTGTTTCAATGGCTCAAAACTTGGGTTAATGAAGTGAACTAAAAAGACTATTAAAATAGGATAAAAATGAACCATACTCTGATTTTATATGTCACTCCGGTTTAAAAATAACAAACACAAGTCAAGCCGCTCTCTTAAAGAAAAGGAGAGTCAATATGCATTAGTAATTTGTTGTTTACGCTTTTTGACAAAATAACCAAAGCAAAAACATTACACACATGGCTCCAAAATACAACACTTATTTGGTGGTTTATGTTTATAATACGGGCTGTGTTTTGTTTTCATTGTTGGTGGTTAGCAATAACTGTGGTTGGACTTATCTAAAAGAAAAGGAGTTATTTTTGATTTGTGGTGGGCAGGTATCAGTGAATTGTGCAATAGTAATAAGCCCCAGGAAGCAGTCTCTAACTTACAAGGATTGTGGATTTGATGGATTGACTGTATGACACTAACTACAACAACCAACAACAATGTGAAACAATGATGAAGCCACAACTGTAAAAAAAACTCGAATTATCGCATATATCGAAAATCGGGGATATTCGACTAATTGATAATGGTTTCCAGATTTTGTAGAGAAAATATCATTAAAATTGGATTTAATTATTTCACTTGTAAGCAATTTTATTTTTTTGTTCGACTGCGGGTGAAGTGTAAAAGTCATTGTAATATGGCTTAATGAGCTGCTAAAAGTCATTTTATGGTACATGAATCTTGGTTTGATTATAATAATGGTACATGAATTTCAATAATCCATAAACCCGACATTTACTATGTTGGATGCTGAGTTAAATTATTGCCGAACTACCCAAATGGGCTACAATTAAGGGGTTTTTAGGAGAATGAGTTTAAACTTGAATTATATTTTAGGAGGATGCTCTGTGGCAATTTTCAATTACCAAATTTCCTTTTTATATACCAGCAACCTCCAGTTCGCGTTCCTTGATATGGAAATTTGGCAAAATCAAAACCTAATTCTCTTGATGTCACTCGTTTTGACGAATTCTTTCTTCTATTCATCTCGTTTTTTGTTCGATTTCAGGTTTAGAGCAATTGTGATTTACTTATTGACGGAATTGAGATCAATCTCGTTTCTATTCTTCTGTTTTTTATTTTTCGATTTTGAAGTTCCGTTTCAACAAGAAACAATGCATGCTATCGGTGTAATGTTATATATTAAAGGATCGAGTGAAGATCTTAAGTTTGTTGGACTTTCTGTTGTAGGAGTCCTAATTCCACATTCTGCTAATTTTTCTAAATTCAAACGTAGTCTAATTTCGACTTTGAAATTGAATGATGAGATCGAATGTTTGAAAGTTCAATTTCATGTAACATCTTCCATTCCTGCTTTAGAGATTATCGAACTTTGAGCTTTTTTGCAGCTGAAAAGCAATGGCCATCTCATCACTGAATTTCCAATTTGTATAACAACATTCTTTGTATTCCTGCTTCTAGACTAATAATAATGTTTTATGATTATGCAAATGCACATGGTATTCAATGGTTCAATCCTTCTGTTAGATCTCTTTTTCAATTTCCTGCTTCATATTTGATATATATGTTATATGTCTGATGTAGTTGTTATAAAAAGTTTAGTGTTTTCTCTAATATTGATGATTGACATATAATATACTTAATATAACATATTTATAAGAGTTTGGATTTAGTTTTGTCTATATTGCTATAATATGTCTATTATAATTTCTTTTTTTAATAGAGATTTGTAAACATGTAGATGACACATATATGAGTATACGATAGTTCAAATGTATATCATTGCACAGCTTAGAGTAGAGTCTCAAAATCTTCGAGTGGGCATTTACAGTCTTCAACTGGAGTAATAAAACTAGGGATTGGTGAAATTTGATATGGCAAGTTGTACAACGATTGAGTTTGGGAAAAGGAACCAAGATTATCAGCATTTTGTGCTCTTCTACGAGTTGCTGTAAAAAATGGCCTACCACTTCTTACATTTGTTGTGGACAATGAATGTAACATCCTTGCTGCTACACTAAAGAAGCTAAGAAGCTCAAGAGATGATGACTATAACTACATATATACTTTCTTTTCCGTTCAGGAAGTCAAGAAAAAGAATAGAAGCTGGATTTGCCAAGGTGGCAAGGACAAAAGTAATGATTTTTGTTCCTAATATTGTAGCTCAATTGAGGGAAACTAGGTTTATGTTTTCCCAAATGTCAGTGGATGTGCACTCATTTGCTAGAGAATTTGTTTAGTTTGCGGTGAACATGAGATAAACAAATCAGCAAGCACATCCTAATAATGAGCTTGCTGCAATTATCGACAAGATCCTGATAGTTATGAACATAAGCACATCCTAATAACAAGTGCAGTGGTGATCCAAAATCGAGATTTGATTTTTCTTTGGTAGAAGAATTGATTGCAAGCACTATCATTGCTACTTTAACTCTTCCTAGTGGTGTTCATACTCAACCGAATAAAGGAGGCCCTTCATCCCCGATCCAACGATGGAGATCGTGCGATTTTGGAGGTTGGGATTTGGGTTGCAAGCTTCGTACTTTTTCGAACCAAAATCAGCTTGTCATGAAATCAAGCACATCCATGGCCTGCTCAGTAATAGATAAATTTGAAGTTATTGCTCAAGTATTATTCTATTTCATTTTGACTGGCTTAATAAGTTGATATTCATCATTTGTGTCTAAATTTACAATATATGTCACCAGGGGGGAGAAGAGGAGAACCGGATAGCCTTCAGAATGGCTCATGTCAAGGAAGGAATTTATTCAGTTGAATTTACTTCACCCCTTTCAATTTTGTAAGCGGTCTCCCTGTGTATAGCAATGTTAAACAGTAAAAAACTATGTGAAATCTCAGAAACTAGAGATTTATTTGAAGGAAAAACTTCCCTCGAAGCCACATTAGCTCAAAATGATGCAACAAGTGGAACCTCAGATGGGAATAATTCAAATATGTTTGTAAGGTTTGTTTCAAATCCACCCCTTTCTCGTGTAAATAGGATGTAGTTTCTTGAACTATAGTTTTGTAACTGGGCTGAATACTGAGTATGTTCTTGTCTTTGTGTATTCAATCTGTGTTATGCCAGGAAATTTCTGAAAATAACTTAGATAATATCTGAAGTTGTGATAACACTTTCAAATTGAAACTAATTTGGTGGTTCTCCCAAATTTTTCAATCGGATAAAATCAGAGTAAAAATCAAGAACTTAGAATGAATTTTTGTTGTGAATAAAAATGAACCAGATTGCAGAAAACGTTACCAAAACCACTTTATATAAGTCTGAAACGAGCAGTTGCAACGGTTCAAAGAAAAAGCATCTGTCCATTCTAGCAGTCGTAACGGTTCTAAGCAGAAGCGTTGCATAAAGTCGCTCCTAGACTCTCGTAAGCTTAGTATATTAATAGAACTCGAACAAACGTGCACTCCGCACTCTCCTGGCCTGTTTGATGAAATATTATGATCGCATTGGTCAACTAGTTGATCCAATTACACTAAAATACCAACAATTCTCCCCCATTTTAGTGTAATCCATGGTTAACTAAACAAAATCATAACAAATAACAAACTTATACATAAATGAAATATTGTTATGATTCAAGTTTATCTTAGTACATTACACATTCCAAATATTTGAATAACTAAAGGTGTCACTATGGATTGAACCTTTGTTATCTATCTTGAATACATGAAGATAATATACACGTAAGTCAACATTCTAACATGTTCTTACTTGACACTATCTTTTACTAGCCTTGTTTCCTTGTCCTTCATAAGCATATCAAAGGCAAGTCCAAGCTTCTTGAAGTGGCTAAACTTCATGCTCATATTGGTAGCCTTTTTACCCTTGCACTTGCATATATATGCAATTTTTCAAAAAGGCTATTAAAAGTTCAACTTCAACCTCTTTTACTTGTAGGTCTGAGCACACACTTTGGGATGTTTTAATCAACGTGTTCTAATCTGTAAATGTTAATCTTTCCTCATTGAATTTAACACCTAATATCATTTAAGGGGGAATTAAGTATCTCAACATGAGAGATTTTAGATGGACTTTGACCACATCCCCAAAGTCGACGCGCACAAGATATTTTCTTAACCCTTGGATTAAATGATTGGCTGAATAACGCTCAGTTTTCAAAAACTCAAATTTCATTGTCAAATCACTCATACAAGTCTATTTCTTAGACACCCAATAAATAACACTCCCCCAAGAAGAAATACTTATCCACTTCTGGAAGAACTGTCATCCTCATAAGAAATATAATTTGTATCCGAATAACCTTCAAAAATTCGAAGGAATCCATTGAAGTGATAATTGGAGAAAAATTCTTGAAGTTAACATTATTCAAAATCTTCTCAATATAATGAGATTGATAAATTGAAATAACATTGTTCTTCCGCTTAATTCTTATACCAAGAATCACTTCAGCCTCCCCCAAATCCTTCATCTCAAAACTAGATGACAAATCAAAAAATTCTTTGTTTTATTAGCCTGACTTTGGTCAGTACCAAAAACTAACATGGCATCCACACATAAGTAAATCATAACTCCTTTACCAGAAGTATCAAATTTGTTATATACCATCTGCTCTCTTAGTTGATAATAAAAACACTAGACACAATCACATCATCTAACTTTTGATGTCAATCTTTTGGTGTTTGTTTTAATCCATATAGCAATTTTCTTAGCTTGCATACCTTATTTTCACAACCTAACATAACAAACTCTTCCAGTTGTTTCATATAAATCTCCTCATTCAATTCACCATTCGAAAATGTAGAGTTTACACCCATTTGATGAATTACAAGGTTTTTCAAATTAATCCACAAATGAAAATTTTTGTAAAATTTTTTTCTAATAAATTAGAATTTTTTTTATAAAATTCACAAACTATCTTTTATAATTTCTATTAATAAATTTACAGAAAATAAATCAAATTCTCATTTTTATGAACTTCAAAAAATTCTGGAAAAATAACCATTAAATCCAAAAAATATGAAAATGGTGGGATAGGAAAAATTTCAAAGCAAAATGATATTATTTAGAGCCTTCAACATCAAAATGTCAAACAGACCAACAAAAGGCTACCACATGGCACCGATATCACACATATAACAGTTAGAAAAGAATGAAAAAAAAATCTTGGCAGAATTTGAGATGGAAACTGTTTCCGTCAGTAATTCCGATGTCTGTTTCGGTCAGTAATTCCGACGACCATTGCAACAGATCTAATTATCATAGGGAACTATGAAGAAAATTTTGACGGAAGTTGTTTCAACGACAGTTACCAATAAAATCATCTTAAAACAGTTGTCACGATTGAAACATTGCAACTTTTCATTTACCGGCGGATTTGCAACAGAATTTGTTTCTCTTGCAAAATGTAGAAAATTGAATTCCAATTTCAAATCATTCTGAAAACGATTCCGGCTTTTGACCAGAACCCTCTTATGGTTTTTCAACATCCCGAGTCCAATGGGTTCATTCTTTTTACCCAAAAACAAATAGAAACTCACCATCACCCAAAATAATGCGAAAAAATCAACATTTTTCGGTGAAAAACAATGCGAAAATGCCCAGAATCGAACATAATTGATTCAAATGCGATTTTGAACATAAAAAATATAAAATTTTGTTCAATTATTGGCCAAATTACAAAATCATGGTCAAAATTCTCCAAAAACACGATTTTTACCATTTTACACACTTTAATTGTAAATTCGACAAAAATTCATGGAAAAATGTTCCAAACAAAACCAGAATTTCCAGAACAAGGAGAATGAGAATGCACATACAATACACAGAAAATCATAGCACAAATACTCGTTTTGGGTATCGATGACGAAAAATGAAAGAGAACGGATTGAATTTGCACATTTTTTATGTCCGAGATCGAAGAGTGCCGCTATGACTCCGTTTGTATGAAAAATGAGATTGAATTATAGTATTTCGAATATCAATTGATTTCCACGACTTCTTCAAAAGATTCTCCGTTCATCATCATTTTCAAAAAACAGGAGTTGCAACAGTTTTCAAAGAAAAAGAGTTGTGAAAAGTCATCCATTCGAGCAGTCGCAAATGTTTTAAACAGAAGCATTGGATAAAGTCGCTCTTGGACCCTCGTAAGCTTGTTATAGTAATAAAACTCGAACAAGCGTGCACCCCGCACTCTCCTGATTTGTTCGATGAAATATTATGATCAAATTGATCAACTAATTGATTCAATTACACTAAAATACTAACAAGTTACCCATTAGATCCAAATTTTATGGGCTACTTGGTTTTTGAACTTATGTGCCATGTTGTGTTTGAGATTCCCAATTTGATATATATTAGTTATATATCGATGTTGTAAATAATTTAATGCTTTCTCAGATGAAGTGGAATGAATTAGAAGCTTCGATTGGAAAGGTGTCCGCATTGAGGTTTGTTTTTAACCATTACAATGAATATTTGATTGATTTCAGGTTTCTTATTCTTCTTCCACTATTCCACTTGTTTATTCACCGTAGATTCCTTAGTGGACAGTCTTTCACTCTTTCTATTCAAGTGAGAATGAAATAAAAAAATTCAAAACAAAGATAACTATGCACTCATGGATGCCCATTACTTCATTTGGGCGAATCTTTTCTATTGCTTTTAATTTCAATTAGCTTATATATTGCATGCATCATCATTTTAGTAGCTCAGATAAATTTTTTGTAACTCTTAACTAACATAAATACATTATTGCAACATATAAAACCAATGATATATACTGCAATATAGTGGAACAATCCCTTTGCTAATCTTTTATTTAAGATTTTACGGTACTTTGCATTTTGTTATAAACATAACCAAAACTATGAAAAAAGGCTTCCTATCTTCTTTTGTCTTGATTTCATGGTTATCTCATAGCTTTCATATGCTCATGTTACTAAATTACATGACTTGATTGCAATGTCCACGTTTTGCACGTATTTGCAACAGGAGCACATTGTGATAAAGTTTTTGAAATATTAAATGCCTCCGATGTGAGTATCCTATGCATTTCTTTTCTTATATATTTTTGTTTTAATATGTTTGTTTTTCTAGTTATTATCTATCAACAATTGCAGCTAACCAAATCAATGGCTGCCTTTATAAATTATGAATTTTGCACTATTTTTTAAAAATATGCATATGTTATTACAAGTTGAGTAATTCGACATATATTGTCAACGTGTATGTTCAGATGTGGAGTGCATATAAAGACCATAAGCACGATCTGTTCCAAGTGCACAGTGAGTAGTAGTAGGAGTTGCAAGTCTAATAGAGAGTTCATCGGCCAGACTGCCTTCTGCGCTATCTTGCATTATTTTTGTGTAAAATTTTGTGCACTTACGCTTACATTAATAAAAAAGAAAAATCTTCACCATGTACCCCATGTGGTTCAAATCCATAACCTCGTTTGACTTCAATGGAAAAGAATATGGAAGCTACACTTGACATTCTTGAATTTGATTTATTAATTATTACAAATTTGATGAGAAATCTAGGGGATCAATAGCACCTTCTCAAAGTAAATGATTATTAAATATCAAATATATTTTTGTTATATATCCATTACATATCTGTTATATTTTTTTTGATATTCAAAGAATTGGTCCACTCGGGGGAAATACTCAGCTACAGTGCATTTTGAACCAGCATATGGGGAATTATATAGTCCACATGAACATTGTGATTCATATTTTAGCTTGTTACAGTATGAGTCTATGCCAACACAGATAAAAATCTAATATTTACAAGTCTATTATATATTTGTTACACGCATATTATATAAGTGTTGTATATCAGATATATATATGTTATATACTTATTATATATCAAATAGATCCTTTATATGTATGTTCTATCCATGTAAAATACATTTATCATATGTTTGAAATCTATAGAATAAACCACTTAATTTTTGAGATGACAAGCTATATAATGTAATAAGTCATTAAACAGAATTGAAAAATTTCCCACACTAGTTTGAAAAAAACATAGTTCTATTCAGAATGATATGTACACAAGAGCCATCTCGAGCTAGAAAGATTTGAAATGTGGATAGAAGTACTGATCAAATCAGTTGAAAAACTACAATGAATATTACCAATAACAGTGCATTCTAAACCAACATATGGGCAATTATATGGTCTATATGAACATTATGATTCATATTTTAGTTTATTGTATTATGGGTCTATGCCACCACAGATAAAACTCTGATATTTACAAGTCTATTATAGGTCTGTTATACGCATTTTATATACGTGTTATATGTCAGATATACGTATGTTATATAGATCATTTGTATTTATGTTCTATTCATATAAAATACTGTCTATTATATGTTTGAAATCCATAAAATAAATTGGTATATTTTTTGAGATGATAAGCTATATAAAATAATGAGAAAATTGCACGAATCGAGTTTTGGAAGAGCCGAAAGTCACACCACTTCCCAAAATGGATAGCCAACTTGTGCTTGAGAGTTTCATTCTAGCAACATCCATCAAAGCATCACCTCATGTTGAACCAATTATATCAAAATCGAACTGGTAAAAAAAAGAGGAAACAACAGCACCTGCCACACTAGCAAAAGTGGCAATGCAACTGAACTTCTTAACTTGCTTTGCATGGATGATTCTAACTACATCAACATTCCTTCTAGTTGTAATGCTTCAGCTAGCTTCCAATGTGAGTCTTGAAACTTTCCTTGGTTTTTCGATTCATTAGTCTCTTGTCAATAACTGCTTCTATTCTAGGTCATTACCATTGTCATTGACATTGAGTCTCACCAATTTTCAGTTGCAACAGTAGAATCATTAGGAAGAAGTGATGCTTCAAATGAATCAGAAAGCAAGATGCAAAACAAAAATTATCAACCTCAACTTGCAAAGATTAATATTATGAACGTTTTGAAAAAGTTTATATACCATGAAACTCAATATTTTAGAATTAAAATAGCCTAGATATTAGAAAGCATAGTCATATAACAATCTAGGTGCTTTAGATGGACCATTCCTGATAGGAATCACCATTTGCCTAAGCTGCAATAATTAGATATACATTTGCTTCAAGTCTTGATATAAACTATCACTTAATTTTCAAGATGGGAACTGGACATATCATTAGTTTCTGATAACAACAACTATTCGAGGATTAAAGGTTCAGTATACTCAATTCTTCTCGCCCAATAAAGCTAGTTTGTGTCAAATCATACAAAATAAATGCACATGCAGAGAATAAATAGATGAAATGATAAATGACTAGATCAAGTTTTAACTGTATGAAACAAAATACAATTATTGAATTCATACAATCTATTTTTTCCATAAGAGTATAAGGACGAAACCCATTCAATGCATGGATAAACAGAGATGTGGTAAGCCACCAACAAACCTACAACCAGACATATAACAAACATATTTCAGTTATGCATAACTGATATTTAGCATATAAATATAATAAAAATTGTGTTCATTAATCAAGCTTTACCTGGGTGTCCTTTAATTCAATTGCCCAAACTAGGGAGTTGACCCCACCACCAAATTCATCAATATCCAGTAGCCCATATATCAGAAAAGCATAGTCATCTAAAAATCCAATGCCTTAGATGGACCATTCTGAATAACAATCACCATTTACCTAACCTACAATAATCAAATATACGTTAGCTACTAGTCTTGATACGAACTATAACTAATTTTCAGGTTAAGAACTATACTTCTCGTTAGTTTGTGATAACAACAACTATTATAGGATTAAATAGGTTATGTATACTCACTTCTTCTCACTCAATAAAGCCAATTTGTCTCAAAACATACAACCTCAATGCAACTACAGAGAATAAAGAGAAATAAATGACTAAATCCAGTTTTAATTGCATGAGACAAAATAAAATCAATGAATTCTAACAATCTATTTTTTTCTTCCATAGGATTATAAGGATGGAGCACACTCGGTGCATGGATAAACTATTTGACATGATATAAGCCCTAGAGGCAATTAGGGAGATATATCTTAATTAGTTATAATGTACAAACAGTTTCAGATTATCATTATTAATAATAAAGACATCTTTGTTATTTATCAGTGTTTGTTTATGTTATGTATCTCGCTGTTATAATATATATGTGTTATTATATATGTGCATTGATAAGGCAAAGTCCATGACTACTTCATAGTGTGAAAGTGCGAGGACATAGTGGGAGCTATGTGGTGTGAAAACTGCACACACGCATTACTATGCATAGTGTAAATATCCCTAGTCATAGTTCATTGAGACTGGACATCAATGGAATGGACAGACTAACATGTGTAGACTTACTCATTGGATTAGATCCAACCATCCGATCTCACGAGCTGAAGGTGGTACCTTAAGTTAATACATGAATGTATTTGGGTAATACATTAGAGACCGCTAAAGATAGACACTCGGAAATAACTATATCCATGTGTTGGTGTAATGTCTTATTGCAATAGCAGTACAAGTATCCTCAAACCTAAGATACTGGTTACCTTGTGTAGGAGTAGCTATACTTTGGGTCATACTTATTCATACCCTGGCAATTAGGATGATACTAGTGATTACCGGTATAGTGATGATCACTCGTTGGTAAGCCGAGTAGTTAAGATGAGATCCATCGCTCCTAATATAGTGATATAGTGGGAGGTGTACCTTAAGGCCTCTTGTTGAAGAGACACACTCATAAACCTCTAATCAGTGTATAAGATTGATAGAATGGGTTTCTAATCAATCTTGATACATTACGGCGAGTAGTGTTCTTCGTGAAAAAATCCAATTCCAAGATACCTACGGCTATTACATGAGATGACAATTAATCCGAGCTTAATAAACTAGATCATACTTAACCTGATGGAAGGAGTTTATTGTATTGGTTACCTATTGCAAAATCAGATCAAGTCACAAGCACATGACCTTCCGAGTATCGGGGGATCATATGCCTTTGCTAGAAAGCTAATTTGATCATCTAGAGTTATCAGGTTCCACATCGATCTGGAACACTGAGCTAAAAGGTTCCCGAATAGGAAGCTAAGTTTAGGTTAACCTCTAGTGACTCTATACTTCGGGATCTTATGAGGTCACTCACTTTGGGTCTTTACTGGACTAAGTAAAGAGCTTATTGAATGGGTTAGGGATGTCGAAATTGTTGGATGAATTATTAATTGGTTGGACCAAATTAATGATTAAAAGAATTAAAGGATAATTTCTAGAAAATTGCACGTAGCGGAGCAAGGGAATTTTTCCCGTTGTGAGTGGGCCTCGCGAACATAGGTTGTTCGCGGGTGGGGCTTGCGCAGCTGCCTTGCGAGCAATTTTTGCTCGCGAGCCAATAGCTTGCGTTGGCACTAGGCTAATGCGCTCTAGCAGGCAGCAAGCTCGCTAAGCCACCTGCAAGCTGGGTTTGCGGGACAAGGCAAGCCTACAAGGGCTTGCCTTGCGCGGTTGCAACATAGCCTGCGTAAGCGGGCTGTGGGCGTGGGATAGGGTTTTCCCTATCCCACATTGGAAAAAAGGGGAGCATTCAGCTCCCTTTTTCCCTATGTATAGCTGCCTCCTTCTCCTTTTCAAAGTACTTCAGCTTAGCCTTTCCTTCTGAGTTCGACATCTTTTCTTCGCTAGATTTTTGAGAGATCCTTCATGAGTTTCTCCAATGTTCGCAATAATTCTTTAGAAGACTCTTTCTATTTTGAAGTGAGCCTTCTCAGTTAATAATTCTGGGTTGGTCTTCGAGCAGTCTAGCAACTGCTGTCAACCAACGGGTTCTTCCTCAACGGGGAGGTTTTGGTCGGTGAAGATCCATGTGGATCAATTATAGAGGCTGTCCTAGATTGGAAGCTAATGCTAACGGAGTTCTGCCAAATTTCTCTAAGGAAAGGCCGCACCAAAGGAAGGCATGCATCAACTGGTAATGCTCTTTACTTAGATGTTAGGTTTCTTTTAATAAGTTTTATAACACTATAAGCATCCATGTAACGTTTCAACTTAAATTATATCAATCATGGCATGCTTAGGAGATCCTTTAGGGTTAATTTTAAGTTTTGAAATTCCACCTTGCAAGTTTGCATATTCAATTACTGTCTTAATGAACCAGCATAAACTCCTTAAATTCAATGACACCAATTTTCTTTTCATCAAACAGATAAAAAACCTTAAAGAAACATAAAATGAAAGAAAAAATAAAATGGATAATTTCTATACATTGAAAAGCTAACACAAGCAAGTTCATTCATTAGCATCCAAAGGCTCAAAAGAATGTCTAATTTCTCAGACAATCTGATATCAGTGTATACAATATCAAACTATATTTATATTACAACGTTAAAATCAAACAGTTTTTATTTCAATTTTCCCCACATAATATCTAAAACAACTAAGCTTGGATAGACATTAAGCCACAACTTATATGAACAAACTTTCAATCGGTATCTTAACTAGAATTTTATTCATAAAATAGTACGAAAGAAATTTAATTAACCTACAACATACACACAAAAAATGGATACAAGTAGCTTAATTATGTAATGCGAATTTGATGATACTTCTTTTCTCTTTGGTGTCATTTGTACTGATTTTGCAACAAACAGAAGATTAGAAGAAGGATTTGACAAGTGAAAGAGTAGTATCTAAGTTTAAGAATTTTACCTTGTTTCTTAGGTTAGAAGTATCACAGCTTTCAAGGAAGGAGTAATGGAGGTAATCGATCGTTGAGAAGAGAAATCGCCAAATCAATTTTTGGGATGAAACATCAGTTTGTTAATTGAAACAACAAGAACATGAGAAAGAGGAAAAGAAACAAGATAGGCCATGTGCTTGACATATTGAAACATAAAATACTTTTTTTGTAATTAGGAAATAAATAGATTGAAATTATGAAACCAAATCAAGCTCATCCTTGACAATTTTCCAAAATTCTCTTAAGATTTATGATTATAAAAAATAATAAATACTAAACTTTAACGATTTTATATATTTTATAAAAAAAAACAATACAAATAGATTAGATTAATGAAAATCGTAAATCTTTCATCTGTTACTAACTAACAAAGTGCATATATTTTTATTTTTCAATATGCAAATATAACAAATTGTTACAGAAAATATAATTTCAAATTTTTTCATTTTTTCAGTTCTTCAATTTGGTAAACAAAATTCTTCTGAGAATATTGATTTATATGAGTTCCAAAGCTTTATCGAATCATTGTGGGAGTTGAAGAAGAACTTGGGTAATTGAATTGAAGAACTCCAGGAGAGAAAAATTTCATATTGAATAACGAATCAAAAGAATTGGATTATGTAATCATTAAATTCATGAATAAGAAATTTGCAGGTATGGATCTTGATTACTTATTCTAAAATGGTACTTGGTTACTAAAAATTATCAAACAAAAGATCCCTGATATTAATTCATGTCATGTCATGATAATGGATAATCTTTTCCATTTTCATCTGAAATTTTGGAAGTTGGTCAATAAAAATGCAATACACATCAATGATAAAATTTAAAAATTTTTGGAAATGCAATTTTTTATTTAAAATTAAATACACTTTTAAAAAATCATAAAAAATGAAAAAAGTTGTGAAATATTCTCAAATCCTGATATATAACTCTAGATAATTATGAGAATGTTAAATTTATTAAAATATTATTTGTAACATTATTATTCTTAATAGAACCATATTTTATCATTTGTTTTATTACTTTTGAAACCATGATTCACATTTTGGAAAATTATTTCTCATGCTATCCTTTGAAAGAACCACAAGATACCATTTTTTAATTTTCCCTTAATTTATCAATTCAATGGTACATAAATTTGTTTTTATTACAATAATTGTATATAAATTACAATAATCCACAAACCTTACATTTTACTACTAAAGTATATTCCATCAAAACTTAGTTTTGACAATATAAAAAAGATCCCGGAAAATTGTATATCCGTCAAGTTTTAAATATTTCATTTTCTGAATCTGTTGCTGTTAGACTAATTTGATATTCACATGGTAATGAGAATATAAGAAATGAGCTGGAGTATGGTTTCCTTATTGAAATGCTCATGTGGACAAATAATAATGCATAAATCAAACTGTAGAATTGATTTGAAATTAAAACCTATTAAAATTAATTGAATGTCTCTAAATGGTGGCCAATAAATATATTTTTATATGCAAAAGTCTAAATCACATTGAACACGTAAAGGGTGGCAAAAGATTCATATAAATGAGTTCAGATTCCAGGGATACATTATGAACTCTGTAATACCATTAGATTGGTATGCTATGTAGTATCTTGCATTAGATAATTGACTTAGAGAATGTTAGAAAATGTGGCTCAGAATTTGTCAACTTTCGTCAGAGGCAAAGTTCGTCAAATGCAATCTTATATAGTCAAAGGCAAAGAACAAAACACATCCGATTTGATTCTCAAAACTCAAATTCAATTGAAGAAACTGTACAGTTGCATCGAATAGTGTATCTTTACTCCGTTACCAACTATGAAAATCCAATTAAAGAAACTATGCATGTATTATATGTGCATTTGTAAAAAAAAAATACTATTAAAGAATTAAACAAATAGATTCAAACTACTTGATCTAGTGGCCACCACCCTTGGAAAATATATGGAATATGAAGTGTGGAGTTGTGGGTTAACACCCACAATCAACAAAATTGGTAAAAATGTCCAAAATTCAAAAAAAAAAAAAAAAAAAAGAAATCAAACTCAGAGTCACCTTTCTTCTTTCTTTCAATTCTTCAATTTGGTTTACCAAATTCTTCTTCAACTTCCATATTGATTCCAGATAACTTTTAATTTCATCGAAACTCATATCCTCCGGTAACTTTCTCCCACCAAGATCCTCTGATGACTTCAAGATTTGGGCCAGTAATGACATTGATCACGTCAACCGACGATGGATGAGCTTGGTAAGAAGTGGTGAAGATATCAATGGTGATGCCCAATTCATTGTGGAGATTACTGACTGATAACTCAGAAAATAAATCTTATCTAAGATGGGAATCCCAAAAATCTCTTTTCAAGATAGAGATTTAATTACATATGAATTATTTTATAGATAATATCAAATTTAATCTTTATCCAACTAAGATTTCTAATCCTAATCCATTTAGAACTCATTGAGGCCTATGTAAAGGCTCAATACCTCAAAGGTACAAGAGATCAAATTTTAATTCTCATTATTCTCCACCTCGATCTCTTACTGACTTGAGCGTCAGAGTATTTTTTGTTTGTTTTGCAGGTTCCTCTCATTGATCGGCCTCAAAACGAATGAGTCAATTACGAAGATTATATTTATAATCTTTCATTGATGCGGTGAGCGTGAACCAAATGTACTTGCTCAAGAGAGAATTTTAGTTCACGAGTCTCATGACACAATACCTCCAATCATGGAAGACGAGTCAAAAGAGGACCTATCAACAACTGTAAGAAATAATCCCATGGCAGCATATCGCATAGCCGATGAGTCAAAAGCGGACCTATTTAGACAGTCACATAGTCACTTGATGGTAATTGTATGGATATTATACTTGCCTCAATGAGTGTGTCAAAACGATGAAAGCCTGGAAAAGGCATGCAAAGCAAAAAAGCACATTCGACCTTAAAAGGCTTCAGGCAGTCTAAGGGATAGATTTCTGATAACTCAGGAAATATATCTTATCCAAGGTGGAAATCCCAAAAATTAGATCAAATTACAAATGAATTATCTTACAGATGATATCAAATAAAATCTTTATCCAACTAAGACTCCTAATCCTAATTTATCTAGGACTCATTGAGGCCTATATAAAGGCTCAATACCTCAAAGGTACAAGAGATTGAATTCTTATTCTCATTATTCTCCACCTCGATCTCTCACTAATTTGAGCATCAGAGTGTTTTTTGTTTGTTTTGCAATTCCTCTCCTTAATCGGCTCCAAGACGAACGAGTCAATTACGAAGATTATATTCATAATCTTTCACTAACCTGCTTGAATAGACTATTACGAAGATTGTAGAAGTACTTCCTATGCTTGTTTATTTCGTCGATCTTCTTTAGGCCACTTTCTGATGACGGTGGTTGAGCCTTAAGAGAAACATGCCTGTTAGAGATGAACAAGCAATTTTGAAGTACGAGAGCATGACAACTCATTAATCAAAAGACCATGTCATGTATTATCTTGTTTAAGATACATGTATTAGTTATTTCCACACAAATATTTTTCCAACAAAAGGATTATCTCATCCCTTTTAACCTAACCATTGCTAGAAACATTGATTAAGGATCCAATGCCAACTCGCAATCTATTATGATCTTTAAAGAAATGAAAAGCTGAACAAATACCTCTCCAAACATAGTTCAAATACGATTATAATATAACTCCAAAACTAAGCCCTTTCTGCAATACTGGGATCCAAACATTCACACATCTACATAATGAATTAAGATGAACGGGAATTTTCCATACCTGTTTGGATAACACAACATGTATTGAAATCCATTTAGTTTTTGAAACCCATACCTCCTTGTTTTTTTTTCTGATACCATGATGATCACAATTGTTTGACGCCCACCAACAGAAATTTGGAATCTTGTGATTTTATGTATTTATGTCAACATTTACAAATAAGGGTTGCCACAGACCAAATTTATATAAAAAAAACACAACACTTGTGGCGAAACACGATGCTTTTTGGTTGCTAGAGCCAATAGATATCTCTCAAAATGATGACCAAGAAAAAGGCTCAACCACCGGAGGAAAGTGGCCTAAAGAAGATCCATGGAAAGAACAAACATTGGAAGAATCTCTACGGTCTTCATAATGATATGTTCAAGCAGGTTAGCAATTCCTATAATGATTTCGGCATCAACATTGAATCTGTATGTTTAGTTCTTTATTAATTATTTGTTACAACTGCACTCATAATACATACATAGTTTCTTTAAAAAAGTGATTTGATATGCATTTGTAATTTGTTATTTATGCTTCTTGATAAAATAAAGAAAGCAAGAACACACCAAACCTTTGATTCTTGAAACTCAAATTGGATTACAGAAACTATATATGTAAATGCACTTAAATTTGATTAAAGAAACTATATATGCGCACATGCGCAATTGTAACTGGTTAGTAAAGAACCAAAGAAAACTATTCAAATCAATGAAAACATCAATTAAAGAAACCTCAAAGAAAATAGACAATCTATATTTGAAAATAATGTGCTATTAAACTTCTCTTGATTCAATATATGTAGAATTCTGTGACTTGGTTGAACTTATTGTAATCGGAGATCGAAAAAAGTTGTCCAATATTTATTCTTAACATCCATCTTCTACAGGCCACTTCCCATATGGTAGTTGAGCCATATTCTTTGTTTTCATATGAGCGAATTTGAAGATAACTTAATGAATGAATTCGGTTAGAATAATGATATTGTTGCACAAGTTTCAACTTTCTGTTTATATACTATATAAAAATAAAGTTTTTTTTCATAAAAAATCAATGGTTTGATTTATACATTTCGACTTTCAAATACATCAAGATCCATTTATCAGTTGTAGAATAAATGGATACTTATGATTTAAAAAAACTAATTTATTTTTGCTTTCACACATAAAGAATTATAATTTATGCTTTACATAAACAACTTAAATTTTTTTTTGTTTGAAAAAAGTTTTCATATTTTAGTTTTTACGTACTTTTTCTTATGCGGTATAAAAAAAATTATTTTATACTAGGTATAAGGCATTCAAATACATCAAGATCCATTTATCTGTTGTAGAAAAAAAGGATACTTATGATTTAAAAAACTAATTTTTTTGCTTTCACACATAAATAATTATAATTGATGCTTTACATAAACAACTTAATTTATTTTTTATGTTAAAAAAGTTTTCATATTTTAGTTTTTACATACCTTTTCTTATACTTTGTATAAAAAAATTAAGGCATTCAAACTATGATTTTTTCAAGCATTTCAAAAGCAATTGCGAAAACTATTGAATAACAAGTTGTATAAGGGCCTTATACCAATCTTATATTAGTTATAAAAGTCCTTATACCAGGTCTAAGGCCTCCACGAAAAAGGTAGTAAAAAACTGGTTTTTAAGAGGTCATATACCCTATAAGAAAAAGTATGTGAAAACAAAATTATGAAAACTATTTCACAAAAAAAATAAAAGTTTTTTTTTGTAAAAACGTATATGAATTTTTATATGTTTAAGCAAAAATAAACCTTTTTTTCTGTATTTATTAAAATGAAAGCAAATTATAACGTCTTGATCTACCGGACTTCAAATGTTAAAAACAACACAACTATAAATTAACAAATTCTTAAAGAAGTGGGCTTACACTTATCGAAATAATGTAAGGAATTCTTATATAAATGGTAACTCAACTTTTACAAACTAAACTTTTACCAAATTACAAAAATACCACATTAGGTTTCATATTCTCTTCAATACGTTCTCACAAAAATTCAGATTACCAACCCACCTTACCTTCCACCTTGCACATGACATCATCTTTTAACTTTTTTATCTTGTTTTTTTATTTATCTTTCAAACCGCTCATTTTTTTACATGTAGTTTTAGAGTTTTTTATTCATCTCATTTTTATATTCGCAACACCATCCATTGTGACTTTCGCATTTTTATATGTCTATTATATGTCTGTTATAAGTCGAATGTGTATATTAAAATGTGTATTAAATTTTTCTTATACGATTTAATATGAAATTTGAAGAGTTATATATTTGTTAGACGTCTATAATATGTCTGTCAGATGCCAAATATATGTGCAGATTCAAGTATGATTATATATATTCATATTTTTATTTCGCATTATCAGAAATCAGGTATATGTCTATTATATAAATGTTTTTGACATATAACAGACAAATAATAGATATATAAAACAGTGCGAAAGTTACACTAAAAGACATCTCAAGTATAAAAATGAGACGAACAAAAAATTTTAAAACGGTATGTAAAACAATAGTCAGTTTGAGAGATAATTGCAAAATAGATATTTTTATTTTCGCACGGTCAAATATCTAGTATATGTCTGTTATATATGTCTATTATATGAATATTTTCGACATATAACATACATATAATAGACATATAACAGTGCAGAAGTCACAATGGATGATATTTAAAGATAAAAATGAGACGAACAAAAAATTCTAAAGTGACATGTAAAAAAAATGGTTTGAGAGATAATTGCAAAAAACAAAAATAAATTCAAAAGAAAGGAGAATGAAAGGTGGAAGGTATGTATGTAAGGCCCTGTTCTTTTCAAATTCTGAAACCTGAACTGAACTTAATAGACCTGAACTGAACTAAACTGAACTGAACTTAATGAACTTGAACTTAATTGAACTTAATAATAATACACTAATTATTAAAATAATAGTAAAAATCAATAAATATAAAAAAATAAATTAAAAATACTAATCATTATAAATAGTATTATTAAATAACTACCTGAATAAGATAATTAATAAAACAATTTTAATATCATTAATGATAAAAAAATTTGTTATAGTGCGCAAAATCATATAATTAAAATTTTGTCATTCAAATAATAATTATTGTTACAATTGCACATGAACTAATGCTAATTATTATAATATATTGTAGTTTGGATTCAAATTATCACTTATTATTGAATTACAAAAACGTAATAGTTTTTTTAACTAATAAATATTTTTTTATTGTCTCATATCACATTTTTTAATTAATCAAATTCTATGATTATAAATAAAAAATATTATTATATTATAATTACATTAATAATATTATTTTATCAATAACACTAGTAATTAAGGGGGCTCAAATGAATGATTTTGCCAAGTTAAGGGGACTGGTGTAAACGTGTTAAAGTTGGAGGTGCCCGCTTATAATACGTGCCAAGTTAAGGGGGCTAGGGATGTATTAAGCCTAATTATTACTATTAAAAAATTATTCATATTATATCTATAATCAATGTTAACTACATTATATAATAATTATTTTTCTAATATTAATGTTTTTATCATTGTTCTTATTAATTTTTATTAAAGTATTAATTAGAATAATCATTATTAAAATTAAAATTTATGGACCTGAATTGAACTTAATATACGTTTACTAAACTGAACTTAACTGAATGAACATGAACTAAACTGAATTGAACTTAGCTGAACTGAACAAAATTTCAGTTGAAAAGATCATGGCCTACTTATAAAATAGGGGAAGTTGAAATTGAAAAAAATTATGAAGGGGTTATTTTTTGTAATTATGAAACCTAATCTAATCTTAATTTAATGATTTCTCAAAGAAGGGAATCAAATAATAATACATATCTTCATATTCTTTTTGAGAAATATAGAATTTTGAAAGGCTACGCATCTTGTTAAATCCACCGCTAGATTGCAATTCAGACAACAGAGAATTTCAATTAGGCAGTGTCGTAACAAATTAACTTGAACCCGGAAAAAATTTAATACAAATTGCCAAATAAGGCCCTGTGTTCTTCACCTTCAATTTGGTTCAGTTAAGTTCAGTCCAGTTCATGTCTATTAAGTTTAGTTAAGTTAAGTTAAGTTCAGTTCAGGTCTATCTTGATTCTATGAAAATGGAACTCTTGCCGAGCATATAAAACATCTAGTATTTGTTTCGATTATTGGTACTTGATGTGAATGAGATGCCTAAAACTAGAGAGCTAGCATGTAATACTTGTAATTTTCTCAAGAACAGATGTATATATTATGTTTCTTCTTTTTAGTTAATTTTTCGCTCGTTCAATTGGTGTTTTAGTTTAGTCTTTGGTATTCTATATGTTATTCTTTCGTATCATGCTTTCAGCAGACTTGTATATGAACAAGGGTAGTGTAAGTTGAAAATAATGCCTTACTTTGTCAAATTGTACCATATAATCAGTAACTTGTAATCTCCAACATAAGAGATCAGTGATCAGTAACTTATAGCCATTCTGCTAGTTGATGCATGGAGTCAAGGTTGGAGACCTGAGTTTTGAAGCAGTTATGCATTAGAATTTTCAATTGGTAGCATAACCATTAGGACTGTAAACTAACCGAACCAAGCTGAGTTTGGGCATGTTCGTGTTTGTTTGTTTAATTTTTAAACGAACACAAGTCGAGCCGAGCTAGAATTAGAGTTCAAAATTCCGTTTGCGTTCGTTTGTTCGCGAGCTTTTCACTGACAACTCATTTATTTTATTTGTGAACCATTCACAATTTTGTTCGTGAACGAGCTCATTTATTTTTGTTCATGAACAATAATATTGCTAATTCGATTCAATACATAATTTGATGTAGGCCATAAAATTAAGTTGAGTAATATTATACATAAACTTGTTTTATTAGTTTAATTTTACATTCTATACTTTATTTTAAGTTTTATAAAACTTTTATTTCTGACATGTATTATTAATAATCGAGTTAGTTCGCGAACATTTATCAAGCCATTTCACGGATATGTTCGTTAACCTTTAATCGAGTTTTTTCACGAGTTAATGAGCTAAATTTTGGCTTGTTCATGTTCAGTTCATTTATAATTCGAGCCGTGATATCATGTTCACGAACTGTTCATTTATAAATCGAGTCGAGCCGAAATAGAGCTTTTAACGAGCCGAACATCGAGTTACTCACGAATGACTTGTTTCATTTACAGCCCCAATAACCATGGTATAGTTTATTTCAAGCTTCAATTGGTAGCATAACCTAATGGTCTATGCTTTACCTATCTGCTCTCTTTCCACTGTCAAATCCCAGTTCTCTGTGCCTTCATTCTTCAAGTCTCTTATTTACAGGCTTTTTTCAGTGATAGTCATCCAAAATTTTCTTATGTTACGGATACATTACCGCCTTCTTGATGATGTGGCATCTAAATAAGAAGGTTGTCTTATTGCAATTCAGTGTTTAAAATCTGGTATGGAACCTTAGATCCCGCCTCACAGTCTATTATAATACTTTTTATTGTGATAATGCATCGACGTGGATTGAGTATTACAGAACTTATGTCAATTAACTGGTTTGTTTGATAGGTTATTTTCTTATTGGAAGAACACTTGCGGTTTTAACAACAACAACAATGTTAGCTACTTCCATGGCTGCCCATCAGATATGCATGCAAGTATGGCTTGATTCAGTGACGGTGACAGGATTAGAGATGGGGTGTGGCGACACTCCCATTCACGACTGTAAATCCCACCAATAAACAAATTCAATTCTACTACCGAACAAATTTATACATAAATTTGATTAGAAAAATGAAAATACAAACTATGATTAATATCTTTAGTTAAAAAAAGTACAATAACAAGCTTTTCTATCTAGTTGGTTTAATATCAAAATAGACAAAAATATTGTGGGCCAACTTTTTTTATAAATTATAGACCCTAAACATTACAGTTTAGAAGTGAGTTTTGATTTGAATTAAAACACAAACAGCCCAGCTCAATTCTCATCTTCTCATTCCTTGGTTCATGTCTGCAACTGAAATTAGGGTAGAGCAAAATTTTAAAAACATCAAACTTCAAGTCAGTTTAGGCGGCTGGGATGTGGTAGTTACCACACCCTACCACTGTCCTTGACTTGTTTCTCTTCTTGCAGATGCATCTGCTCAGGTAGTCTCTTCTTGTCCTGTCATTAAAAAATTATTGACTTTTTTTTCTCTATTATTAATGTTGCTTCAGGTGGATTCATAAGAATTGACTACCCTTAATTTGACAAATTGAATATAACAAAAATATATGCACTCTTTATCATACATTGCCTTATACCCGCCACAATCACCCATGATGAAGCCGTTGACGCTTACTTTTTGCTATTAGGGGAGGCGAAGGGGATAGACGGATTGAAGCCTGATACGGGCAACGTTATGTATGCTCCGCCGGTGGAGAAGTATGTGGCAGTGCTGGTGGAGATTCGGTTAGGTTTTTTGTTCCCCATGGATGACGGGAATGTGGATGTGCTTCGAGAATTCATACTATGCCCTGGACAGCTTCACATTAACACCTGGATTACCCTTTCTACCCTAGCTCGCATGTGCCGAAACCTTGGATTAAAATTGACTGGTCCTGTCTTACGCCAGTTCTTCAGATCAAAGACAAAGCATGCAAGGGCCTTGGTGTATTAGGTTACTACTAGGGAACAAACGTCGAAGCTCGTGGGGAAGCAGCCCCATGTTCGGGATTTTAAAGATAAGTGGTTTTGGATTTATCCAAAACCATCGGTCGTTGTTGAAGGTGCTCCCAACTAAGGGGGTAGGTTTCCCTTTCATTCTGCTTGGAACTGGAATGCCGCGGATCCCAGAACTTATAGGACCCTGATAGACTTGAAAGTCGAACGACATCGTGAAGCGGTCATTCAAAACATAAAGCCTGAAATCCATTGGAAGGTGGCAGAGTGCTTCTTGTGTCAAAGCGATGGATGATTCTACTAGATGGAATCTTACACCTGAGTCTGGTGAGAATTTTCCATGTCTGATTTTGTAATTTTTTGTGTAGGTATGGCAAGGACTAAATGGAAATCTGTTATTATTCCTATAGTAAAGATAGTCGGACTCAAGCTTCAAGGGAGGGCACTCAGGCTGTTGAAGTGGCCGCAAGATAATTTCCCTGGGTAGAAGCGCCTGATACGGCGACCATCAAGGCTGAATGGCTCCACTCCAACAGCTGGGTTCAACAACAATTGGATGGAGGTATTTTGGACCGCGATGATCAGTGCCAATAAAAACTCCCTACGGATGATGATCTCGTTATGTATGAGACTCCCCCTAAAAAGGGAGAACTCGGTGCTACATCTGCCAAAGAGTTGGCCCTCTAGGCTCGCGCAGTGCAAGAGCTTGCTAAAAGCATTATGATGTAGGATAGGCAGCCTAAGAAAAATAAGGTTACCAAGGAGGAGGTTCCAATCAAGGCTGATAAAGGTGTGCAATTTACGGAGGAGGAACAACTTCAGTGGGCGAAGCATGACATGCCGTTGATAAGCATGTGTTTATTATTTGTGTTGGCTTTTTCCATGTGCTTTTGTTTTTATTATATGCGCTTCATACTTTGTGAATACTTATCTTGATGTGTGATAGATGTGGCGGAGTTTGTACGGCGAGGAGGTTGCCTTGACTCGATCAGAGATTGTGAGTGAGTTCAGGCACTTTACTGAGCTACCTAGTGAAAATGCAAATTACAAGGATATGAGCCTTGCTGAAGTGGGGCTATAAGTTGAGCAACAGGCTGTGCTGGTATATTATCCTCAATTGTTATGATGATTGAGCAATTTCCTCTTTTAAGCCCTTTTATTTTGCTTTTGACTTTTGTTTTGACATTAGCTTACGATAATTAGGCGTTCTCTACTACGTTCAGAATGGCAAGGGCCCTTACCTTTGCACAAGAAGAGTTGGAGCGTGCCTAGTCATCTTCCCATGACAGTGCGCAACAGTTGAAGGAGGTGGAAAGGGAGAGGGATTTGTTTGCAAAGATAGAGGTTACAGCGCGCAAATTGTCTAATATGGGAAAACAGAATGAGGAGGACCTGGCGCAAACTCAACATGATGTTAAGTTTTATGAGGATAAATAAAAGGAGCTAATCTCTACCATGAGGACAATGGAAGAATAACATGCTACTTCCTTGGCTAAGGTAAAGTCAGCTACCGAGGCTGAGGAGAAGAGGCTGAAGAACTAAATATTGTATGTTAAGAAAGAAGTCCAGCAGTGGCAGGAGAAGCATGTTGAAGCTGTCGTTGCTAGAGACAATAATAAAGCAAAATAAGAGAAGGCTGAGAAAGGCCTAAACTATTGGCGCATGGAAAATGAAAGGAAGGCATGGGAGCTTAAAGATCTTTAGCAAAAGTTTGACCGATACTAGGCGAAGTACAAACTAAAGGCCAAGAAAAAAAGCTAAGATTGATGGGAGGATCATCTAAGTTGCCAAACATCTTTTCTCCAGGCTGTCAAGACTAAGTTTCCCGCTATCATTATTGATGATCTTGCTCAGATTGCTCCCCTGAAGGAAAATTTAGGGAGATGGGAGGAATATGATTGCATATTTGGCCCTCCTCCCACCCAACCCTCCTACTCCAATGTTTCTTTTACCGCCATTGCTAAAGGCGATAAAGCTCAGTCCTAAGTCTGCTTTGCTTGTGTATTTTTTTAATGGGGTGTTTTTAGTAATGCAGGAATTGGGCTACATAATTTAGGGTTATAGAACATAATTTAAGAAGCCCAAAAAATTAGATCTAAATTATAATATTACGTTATGAATAAAAGAAGCCAAAATACTGATTTTGTTCATTCCTCCAAAAACAGCTAACAGCTTTCCTCTCCTCACCGATTTCTCTACAAATCAACTTTCGATCAAGGAATTCATTGTCAACCTGTTATTTCGGTAAGAAGAAACATACATTCAACACAAAGCAAGTAAGTTCTGATTCCAAACCTTATTCTATTTTTGATTCTAAATAGATTAAACCTAATTTGGATTTTGATTTTTAACCTGAATTAAAGCGAATTTGATTTATGTAGTTAGTTTCCATGAAACATTTACTCAAATCAACAGATAAAAAGTCAGTTATGATTTTCAATTAGGAGCTTTGGAATAAGCACATAAGGTGTTCGACGAAATGCCTGAAAGAGAATCGATTTATCTCTAAGTTGTTTTGAGTTTTAGCAGGATTTTGTTTCATTTGATATTTCAGTTTAGATTGAGAATTTTGTTGTTGTAGTTCATTTTCATGTTCTTTTGTTGGTTTTGTTGTCATACAACTTTAATATAATATGTTTATACCATTCAATGGCGGGGTAATACGGATCAATCGTATAAAACCCATGGTCGTTGCCTTCCTTTTTCTTGTCTGATAAAAGGGAAATCTGAGCCTCCCCTTTCTTGTTTCTTCTTTTCCAATGCATTGTTTGGCTTTTTGTGTGGAAATTATCTTGTTTGTGCTTAATTACTCAATGGCTGTATAATTCGTGTTTCAATGTTTATTGATGAGGATTCTAAACTATTTTGTGGATTGTAGAAAGTAGGCGTTCAAGGAATTGTTTCGATTTTAATGGCGGGGCAAAACGGGTTTACCGTATAGCAGCCATGGTCGTTGCCTTCTTTTTTCTTGTCTGATAAAAGGTGAATCTGAGCTTCCTCTTTCTTATTTCTTCTTTTTCAATGCATTGTTTGGTTTTATTTTTTGTGTGGAAATGATCCTGTTTGTGCTTATTTACTTAATGGCTTTACAATTCAAGTTTTAATGTTTAAATTTGGGGTATTCTGGCTAAATAAATGTGTTTGTTTTAAAGAGCCTATTTCCTTCGCTTGATTAAACGTGATTTAAGCCTTCCCTTATGTTTTCAACTTAATGATTCATGGTCTAAAAAATTGCAAAAGAGGGTTCTTTAATACTAACTTTTATTGACTTGGTTGCTATGTAGCATGGAAATTCGATACATGTATGGACACCAGGAAATGTCATTTTTTGAAAAAATAGGCTAGGAAACTTTGGGGAAACATGTTGAGTTTTGGTTCCAAAACAAACACAAAACGGGGAACTCCAATGTCTAGAAGTTTCTATACTACAAAGCTTGGTTGAATCCATTATCAAGGGACTGTTGGATTTTCATCTCTGTTTAACTCTTAGACTGAGCAAGATTTAATTATAAACTGTTAGTTTGTTATGCTCTTTAGAATCCATTCTTGAAGAGATAAAAGGTGACATTCTATGCTATTTTGCGAAGTGCATAAATCTAGCTTGAAAGGAATGATTTCGATTTCAATGGCAAGGTAATACAGATCTAACTATAGCAACCATGGTCATTACCCTTCTTTTTTCTTGTCTAGTAAAACTTGAAAGACACAATTCTGAAGTACTAGTTATTTAAGGATAGAGGGTTCTTTGAAATTAAACATACAATACTATGTAGTGTCGTACATACAATTTGTATAATATATATTATACTAGTATTGAAACTGATATAATACATATACTATATATTATACTAGTATTGTGTATTATACTAGAATGATAATTGTATAATATATGATTAACAACTATGGAGAATTGGTTATTAAACATACAATATTATGTAGTGTTGTACATACAACTTGAATAGTATGTATTATACAAGTATTGAAACTGGTATAATACATATAATATATATTATACTAGTATTGTGTATTATACCAGAATGATAATTTGTATAATTTATTATTAACTATTATGGAAAATTAGTTATTATACACATAATATTATGTAGTGTCGTATGTACAACTGATATGATATATATTATACCAGTATTAGAACTGGTATAATACATATAATATTTATTATACCAGTATTAGAACTAGTATAATATACAGTTTTAGAACTGGTATAATATAAATTATACCAGTATAAATATAATATATATTATACATGTGTTAAAACTAGTATACTACATATTATACTCATAATTGAAGATAAAAATTAAAAGTCTTACGCTATATACAATGTAACGATTTTTTTATTGGGATCCTCTCTCTTTCTCTTATCATTGAACAAGTGAAAGGGTTGTGGAGCCCAGAAAATTAATTTATGAATTAGAAAAATTGTTAATAATTGAGAAATCTAAAGATACATGTGTAAGAGAATGTGTACTTTATGTTTGATAATATAACAAAAGATTTTGAGTTTAATATCAATTGATTCTTTTTTTTCATTTTTCTTTTGTGGTTATAGGATTGGGAGGATGGATTGTGTGACATTGAGGCTGATAACTGGAATAGGGATTTAAGGCTCTTCGGTGATGGGGAGGATAGTTTGTTTTATGTTCCGAATGTCATGCATCTTTTGATGTGATGTTACTGAATGGTTTTTATTTTGTTGTTATTGTTGTAGTTGTTTCGCTCGGATTACAAGCTAATTCCGGAGATAACCTTGCACAAAACCTCCAGCTTGTAGATTCATTGAAAGCTTAGGTGAGTTTCCTTTTCGGTAGTTCTACAGTTATACCAAAACCACATACACTAGAAAGGAAAGAAGAGCGAGATGAAATATTCAAGCCTCGAAAAGTTAAGAATCAGTCACGAACTGATCAAATGAAATATAAAGGAGATTGGATGAGGCAACTTGTCTCAGACGGCGAGATAACATGGTTGGTGAAACTGCTTGTGTGGTTATCATGTTGGATGAATGACATTCTAGGGCTGAATCAAGCGGACAATAATGATATGGTATATATTATACCAGTATTAGAATTGGTATAATATACATTATACCAGTATTAGATTTGGTAAAATATACATTATAACAGTATTAAATTGGTATAATACATAAAATATGCATTATATCAGTACTAAAATTGGTCTAATACATATCATATCTTTATTAAAACTAATATAATACAAGTATGTAAACGTGTTGTGCTTTTTATAGCTATTGATGGATACTTAATCTTAGTTGTTAAAGGGCAAGGGTTCAATGAAATAACCCACTATAGTATTTGTTCAATTCTTTGAATGGTTGGTTGTTATTTTGACTGTTTATAATATATTGGGTTTGATTTTGTTATCATAGCAACAACATTTTGGTAGATGGACTACTTTGTTAACTCAAGCTAATGTAGTCAAGGGTGCGAGGCACACTCAGGGTGCAAGGTCGAGCCTTAAGCCTAGGTGCATTTGAGGCACACTCAAGGTGCAAGATCAAGCCTTGGCTTACTCGAGGCACAAGGTTCAGCCTTGGAGCCTGAGGCACGCCTAAGTGCATCTGAGATGCGCCTTTAACTACAATAATTAAATAACAATTTTGTTGTTCGAAAACAGACTGTTTCTCATAATAGCAGACACGTTTTAAATGAAGCATGAAGGAGTATAAATATTTACATTAGTAAGTGGTTTAGTCTCAGGTGCTAATATGGCAGTGGCTTAAAGTACTTTAATTGTAATATGTATTCTAATATTTTCTTTTATAATTTTTTGTATCACTTTGCAATTGCAGAAGAGAAGATGGAGGTGCTGCTAGAACATAAATTGGTGTTTTGGGTATCAAAGATATCGAAAGAGAATTGGGCACACTGTTCTTGTTCCTATAAATTCTAGTCCTGGAAATGATTCTTCTACTTCTGAAAGTCCAACACAAGCTCCACTACTAATCACGCTTCCCTTCATTATGCCTCCTTCATCTCTAGTGTCTTTCCTTCAATCTGAACATCCTCGTACTTTGCAATCATTAGTGAAAGCAAGTCCACTAGCAAAAACTTGTATAATATATCTTATACAAAAATTTAAAGTACAACAAAACTAATATGGTATCATTTGTAAATTAAGAAAGAAGCTCTTACAATTATTAATACCTAAAAGAAACTCATAAAACTATAATTATATACTAGGAAAAAACAACAAATGATAATACAAAATGAGCACTTAAAGCATAACACATGCATACAAATATTTATTCTATTTGTAAAAGTGGTATAATAAAACTTATACCAAAACATGTTTAATACATTTGTATCAAAATATGAAAAATGTGTGAAGTTTATTATACCAAAAAAAAATTACATCAGAACCATTACAACAACAAAATAATTAACATGTATATAAGTATATTATATATTATACCAAATAGAAAAAAAACGTACAAATTTTATTATACAACCTTAAAAAACAAAATAAATAGGTATAATACATATCATACCGAATAAAAAACACATAAAATTTATTATACCAAAACTAAATTACAACAAAACCATTATAACAGCAAAAGTAAACATGTATAATACATATTATACCAAATTGAAAAATGTACGAAGTTTATTATACCAAAACCATTACAGCAACAATAATAAATAGGTATAATACATATTATACCAAATAGAAAAAATGTATAAAGCCTATTAGATCAAAACTAAATATAGTAAAAACATTATAATAACAAAATAAACATGTATAATACATATTATACCATATATAAAAAGGGTATAAAGTTTATTATACTAAATCAAATAAGGTAATTTGGGGCAACAATTACACTTCAAAAAAGAAATACAAGAACATGTTATTTGTTGAGAAAGGATTCATATTTCCCCCAAGATCAGTACCCATCATAGGCAATATCTCCTCATCAGCCTACGAACACATCAAATTAATCATTACATTGAATTGGTACTACTGATCAATACCAATCATGGATCTATCAATGTAAGCTAACCTTGCAAACAGTAAAAGGAGTAGAAGGAAAATCCAGAAGGTCTATAACAAACCAACCACGCAAAGTTTGCATCAAATACTCTAATATTGTACTTCCAGCAGAATCAAACCCACCATTGGTCTGTAAATTATCCCCTCCTTTATTGTTCTTCGCTATGTTTAAGGATGCCACCTTTTCGACAATTAAGTTAGAAGTAATCAAGGATTTAGCAGATGAATTGGAGTTAGATGCACAAACTATCCCAAGTTATTGAGAAATAAATACACATAATAAAAAAAACCATTTTATGTAGAAATGCAAATAAAAGTCAGAAAATACTTACAATTCAAACCATGAAAACTGAAACAATAGTAAAATCAAGAAGAAGAAAGTGCAACAACTATAAAGATTTGAATTAAATAGATATAATGCATATTATACCAAATATAAAAGATAATATAAGTTTATTATACCGAAACTAAATTACATCAAAACCATTACATCAACAAAAGTAAGCAAGTATAATAAATATTATACCAAATAGAAAAAATGTATAAAGTTCATTATACCAAAATTAATATACAACATAACCATTATAGTAACAAAAGTAAAAAGGTATAATACATATTATGCCAAATAGAAAAAAATGTACAAAGCTTATTATACTAAAGCTTAATAAACATAAAAACATCCACAGTTCAAAGTCATCTATCCAAACCCCACCATTATGGACCATAGCAACAAAAACATCTATTAGATTGAAAGCTCAATAGGTACCAAATCTGAAAA
>CATIWQ010137824.1:0-13332 GCA_949673415.1 Euphorbia schlechtendalii | reverse complement strand
AAAAATATTATTGAATTAGGGAGTATAAGAAGAATTTACTTCCTTTACTTAACAATTATAAATTTATATTATTGATAAGTTAACTTATTCAATAATAATTTCTTGCCTAAATAACATTGTTTTCTATTATTTTTACTTTTTCCGATTTAAATCTTACTTTAATTAATCAATAAGTATGTTCTTGGTAAAATAAATCTTGATTTAATTATTATTGTACAAACTGTTTTTAAATAATATTATATAAATGTAATTTTTATTTGAATTAATTGTTATGTTTAACTTTTACAATAAAATGAGTTGTTAGAATACCCCATTTCATAACAATGATCATTGATAAAAAAACGAATTTACCTCATTATTTTTCGAATTAATTATTATTTAATTTTAAAATTAATTATTATTATTCAAACTTTTTTAGTAATACTAAATATATCAGTTAAATTTTTATTTCAATTAATAATTATTTTTAACTTCTGCAGTAAAATGAAATTATTAAACTCCTCGAATTATAATTATAATAAGGATGGTTGATTAAAAAATCGAGTTTAACCTCATTAATTAATTACTATTTATTTTCATATTATTTATTATTTTGCAAACTATTTTTCAATTTGATTTTTTCAACTATCCTTATTATAAATTGGGGATGAGAATAATATAGTTATAACAATTTCAAATTATTGCAGAAGTTAACCATAATAATTAATTCAAATAAAAATTTTTATTGATTCTTATAATATTAATAAAAAAATTAGTTTGTTCAATAATAGGAAAAAAATGTTTACCACAAACATAATATTTTATTAATTAAAGTAAGAATTGATTTAAAAATAAGAAATAATAAAAAAGAATGTAATTTAGGTGAGAAAATATCAATAATTTGATAAAGATGATGAAGAGATTTTTTTTTCCACCTTTAATAATTATAAAGTCAACAACTTAACTTCTTAAATACATTTTAGATATAATTACGATACATAGCAGTACATGTCATGTACCGTAGACTCATCCATTATTATTATTATTATTATTATTATTATTATTATTATTTTTATAACATAACATGGAGTATAATTTATGTATGAAGATTCAATAATGTAAGTAAATATTTCTAAGCAAAATATTTTGTTTTTGTTTTTAATTCAAGTTGTGGTCTATTTGTAATTCATCATTGGGTTGTACGCCTCCTTTCTTGCATTTTATTTAGGACCACCTTTCAAGTTCACCCAAAATAGAGCTGATATTAACATTTCTTTAACTAAAAATTAATGTGTTGATAATACAAAGTAACCTCATAATTATTACTACTGATTTATCCCAGGCACATGAAAAGCCTAAGTTAAGATCATACATTTATACCTCTACTACTCAAACGTAAAATCTCATAATTACAATACTGCTTTCGATTTGCTTTTGCCATATTGTACTATGTGAATGTGACTTTGTCCACTAGTTTATGATGAATGACAAAAACAATTAATTGTGAGCTAGTTATAATTACATATAAAACAGATTATACTTTGACATCGATTGAGTGAGATGTTTGACTCAATTTATTGTAATTTTGATTAAGCCAATGTGATAATCATTTAGTTTACCAGTTGATAATGGTTAGACCTAAAGTACTCGTCAAAATCAGTCCTAACCTGCTCAAGTAAACCAAGCTAAAACACTTTTTCTTTATTAAATAAGTATAACCCTCGCTCAAGTTCTCTGAAGCACAAACTTCTATAGGCCGAACCCAATAAGTGTTAATTTTATTTAATTTAAATTTTCAATATCATATTTAATAATTAATATTTTATATTTATTATACTATCCGTAACAAATATTATTGTAATAATAAACATTTATATAAATAACATAACCATATATAAAATAAAATTTATAGTTTTATAATATCATCCGGTATCGTAAGATTATCAATTTAAATTTTATATTCATAAAATTATCATTTTATTCAAAATTTTATTTTCATTTTTGTTTACCATTATCATAGAACATTTTTTTCAAATTTACGGTTATATCAATAAAAATAAATAA
Source organism: Euphorbia schlechtendalii (assembly GCA_949673415.1). NCBI lineage: Eukaryota > Viridiplantae > Streptophyta > Magnoliopsida > Malpighiales > Euphorbiaceae > Euphorbia > Euphorbia schlechtendalii. Next base: position 11,289 of record CATIWQ010137824.1, on the reverse strand, counting down.
AGAGATTAATTATAAAGTAAAATTATAAAGAAATATAATAAAAAAATTTTATGGTAAAAATAAAAAAAATTAATTATTTTAGTAAAGTAATAAATGTTTTATATTCTAATAAAAAATTGAAAATGATAATTTTGGAGAGAAGGAATAATAAACAAAATTATTTACAAATCTCGAGCCGGACTCCAAAGATGACATTATTGCCTTGCTGAACCCAAAGTTCTGAAATCTGGGATGTACTGGAACGGCCATAATCTGATATTTCAATAGTAGCCTAAAGCCAAATGTTCGGACCTGTCCCATGTAGATATCTAAATTTGTGGTAAGGTAGGGTCTAAAACGTAAATTGGTGACCTGTATAAAAGAAAGGGTATAGATTTTTCTGTTTATTTGCCCTTAAACTTTCATTATTATAATAAAAACCCTTCATTTTTTTAAAGAAAGAAAAATCGGAAGAGAGACAATACACTGTACCACTGCAGAGGGTGACAGAAACCCAGAAGTATAGAGAGAGAGAGATAAAAGAGCGGTACACAATACACAATTAAAGTCCAAAATTTAGAGAAAATAGGAAAAAATATTTGTAGGAGAGAGAGAGATAGATAGAGAGAGAGAGAGAGAGAAAGAGAGACACTTTATTGCCTTTTTTATGATGCACGCATCCATGGGAGAGAACAGAGGGTACAGCCTACACCTACTGCACATAGATTGAAAAAATATTAACCACGCAGAAGAACAGACCCTAGAAAGACGAAATTTGACAAGAAAATTGAAAATAAGAACACAAATTTATGGAGTTAAAGAGAAAAGAAGGAGCTAATGGCTTGTGAATATGGCATGCATGGAGCGATGGAGAGGAAGAAAGTTTCAGTCTTTTTTCTAATCTGAGCTTTATCCATTAGCGCAAATCTTGGTAAACAAAGAAAGGAAGTATAAAGCTAAGAGGGATTCTTGATTTTCCGGCGGCCGGCGTAGATGAGTGGGATGCCCTTTGTTTTGCAGGGGAAGGGGGGTTCAGAATTTGATATAGCTAGTTTCTTTTCGCCGATTAAACAAGTTAACAGCTTTTCAAGCACAGAGCCAACTTCAGTTCTTCATATGAGAAGAAGTCCAAGCCCGCCTACCTCAGCTTCAACTCTCTCCTCATCTTTCAACGGCGGAGGCGCCGCCGACACCACCACCGCCACGGCCACTGAGAAAGCCGACAGGAAAGATGAATGGGCGACTTGGCAACCTATTCCGACGGGCCTAGACCTTGTTTCCACGGTGGAAAGGTTTGAAGACTGGGAGAACATGCTCTCTGAACCCAACCAAGAGCAGTGGATCGCCGGCGACGTGGATGACTCGTTCGGGCTCCGGCAAGTGCTGCACGGCGGAAACAACCCGCCGGCTGATTTTGACGGCAATGGGCTAGGTATTGTGGACCATGGAGCTGTGTTTGAGGGAACTAATTTGAGTGGTTTTGGTTTCAATGGGAATGTAAAGGTTACGCCTTTATTATCTCCTCCGTCTTCTTCAGGTGGAATGGCAAATGATAAGAACTCAAATTTCGGTTCTGCAACTTCCGGTGTGGGATTTCATCATCAAATTGAAGGTACAGAGGGAAAGCCCCAAATTTTAGATCCGCAGCTGTTGATAAACAGCCACAATCAGAACCCTAATTTCCTCATATTCCCGCAGCAAGAAAGTCACCTCCTTGAGCCCCATTCAAAGCGCCATAACTCCGGCGGAATCATCGACTCGATGCCTCAAACGATCGCTGGAAAACACCAATACCATCTGGGTGTCCAACAAGGGGCTCAATTTCTTCACCCTCATCTTCACCAAAAGCCAACTCCGCCAATGGCGGTCAAGAAGGAAGAAACCGGCGGCCAAACCCAACAACAGGCGTTACTCGACGAGCTCTACAAGGCGGCTGAGCTAATAGGGACCGGAAATTACTCACACGCGCAACTGATATTGGCGCGGCTCAATCAACACCTCTCCTCAAACGGAAAGCCTCTCCAAAGGGCGGCTTTCTACTTCAAGGAGGCCCTGCAACTGCTTTCTGCTGCCCCCCCTAAGGCCCCCTCACCGTTTGACGTCATCTTCAAAATGGGCGCTTACAAAGTCTTCTCCGAAGTCTCGCCGCTTATCCAATTCGCCAACTTCACCTCTAATCAGGCCCTCCTTGAAGCCATTGGAGACTCCAAGCGAGTTCACATAATTGACTTTGATATTGGCTGTGGCGCTCAATGGGCTTCTTTTATTCACGAACTTAGGGCCGCCTCTTCATTCAAAATCACAGCTTTCGCTTCCCCTTCAACTCATCATCCGCTCGAAATTCTCTTAATGCGCGAAGGCTTAACTCAACTCGCCAATGATAATGGTATAGCCTTCGAACTCGAGGTCGTCAATTTCGATTCCTTGTTGGATCAAAGCTGTTATTCCCTTCTCCGATCAAACAACGATGATGAAGAATCTGTGGCTGTGAATTTCCCCATTTGGTGTTCTTCAAACCACCCCTCTTCACTGCCCTCTCTGCTGCGCTTTGTAAAGCAACTCTCGCCTAAAATCGTAGTTTCCCTGGACAGAGGAATTGACCGAACTGACCTTCCATTCCCGCAACATATCCTCCACGGAATCCAATCCTACATCCACCTAATGGAGTCATTGGATGCTGTAAATGTGGCTTCCGATGCCATAAACAGGATCGAAAAGTTCCTTTTCCAGCCAAGGATTGAGAGTTCAGTAATGGGGAGATTTCGCTCACCCGACAAAATGCCGAACTGGAAGTCAATTTTCGCTTCGGCCGGTTTTACCCCTGTGAGTTTCAGCAACTTCGCCGAAACTCAGGCGGAATGTGTGGTGAATAGGACCCCTGTGAGGGGGTTTCATGTCGAAAAGCGGCAGGCTTTGCTCGTGCTTTGCTGGCAGCGTCGAGAGCTTGTCTCGGCTTCAGCTTGGAGGTGCTGACGTGGCGATCCGACTGGCAGGCAAGGGAGAGGAGGTTGGTTTTTTTTCGATCGATTTGGTTTCGACTTAGTTTAATGTTGTTGGTTATGTTAATAATTGAATTGGTGCTTATGATGCCTCCTTTTGGTATTAGTATGATATCCGCTGCTTGTTGTTATGTAGTCGACGAACTAAAAATCTAACTGGAGACTCGAGTAGGGATTTTTATTTGTTTTTTCGGATGGTTCTTTCTTAGTGTGTTTTGGTGGTGGGGAAGTGCTTACTTTGCTAGTTAGGGCAGTGCAATTTGTTGTATACTCGCAATGAATTGGCAACTAGTGGAAAAGAAAACACAACTTGAAAATCTGTTCTAGTATGTAGTTTTGAGAAAAAAAAAGACTTTCTAGTTAATGCAATCTCTTTGTATTTCGGTTCTTTGTTCTTCTTACTGATTTAGAATCGTATTAGAACATAGATGAGTATACACTTTACTTTGGAAGAATCTATTTGTAAGTTGTTATGATTCAAGTGCTCAATTGCTGAAAAGTCGACTTTTGTTCACGTCTTCTCGAGTTTTTCTTTTCACTTAGTCTCACTTAGTTATTGATAGTTTTGCAGCTACTAAGTATTAGTCGTAGTAATTCAAAAAGTTTAAAGCTTTCCTTGCATGAACTCTGGCTGTAGGCATTTTAAGACTGAATTTTTGTGGGTTTTGTCTAGGTTTCTAGACTTGTTTATATGGATGCAAGGCACAAATTGGTTTAAGTAGAATCTTCTGAGATTTTAGGCTGCAGTTTTGAGTTAGCAAGTGTGAAAGCTATTGATTATTTGAATTATTTGAGTTATCCATAGAATTATAGTTGACGGGTAAAACTAGAATTGTTGTAGTTAGGCCAGTGCGACTCGTCAACCATTCGATATTTGGTTTAGTTAAAGTTCGTTCAAGTTTGACTTGTTAATAGACAAGTTTGATCGTAAATAAAATTTATATTCATTGTAATAGATGAACAGAGCTTGAAAAATGGGATATTTGGCTCATAAGCTCGTGAACATGTGCTCGATAAAAGAGTCGTGAACATTTGCAGAAATATGAATAATATAATTATCATATTAATTTTAAGTATATTATGAAAAATAAGTATACAACATATGTAAAGTTAAGCATTTTTAAAAGATTAAAGAAGTTTTAGGTACATAGTAATTTAATTCATATTTCTAAACTTGACCTGAACTTGTCGAAAATTTAATTAATATGTTTGATTAAGTTCGATCGAACAAAACTCGATTAAGTTCGATTTAAGCTATGCTCGGTTTGACCAAGCTCGAGTTTGGTATGGGTTTGGTTTGGATAAGGCTCGAGCTTAGTTTTGAGTTTCTTAAAATTTAACAAACAGAACTTTAACAATTAATGTTTGGACTCGATTTAGCTCGTTTACGGTGTTTGTTGTAGTTGTTAGTCACAACTCTGACTGTCATCATCCTGTAGCACTTGAACAAGAACAAACTATCCTGGATTATTACAAAATGTAGACACGTTTATCATAAATAAAAAAAATTGTATGATTGTAATGTATATAGTCAATAAATCTACAGAACGAAGCAGCTGAAAAACATTAACTTCAAAAGACACCTAAGATTAGCATTATGATGTAAATGTAATAACAATCATACCAGCTATTATAACATGCTTTTGTTGAATTCTGTCTCAATTTTTCCTTGTTGATTTTCTATATATTTGTTCCATCAAATTTTATTTTTTTTATATGTGCATGTTTATATATATACCACCAAACACGTAACGCGTCATTCTCAGCTTTTCTCTCTCTACAGTCTTATATAAAAATATAAAATCAAATGTTAAATTTTACTTAAATTATATTTGTAGGTTTAGTATTATAAAAGAAAGTACAATGCATTTGCTATTTTTAAGCTTAGTTATTGGACATCTACTAATCAACCCACATGCCTCATGTTTCTTTCAAATTGTATTTCTTTATCAAAAAATAATTATTTGTATTTATTTTTTATCCATTGCTGTTGGCCTGTGAAAGAGAAATATAAGTATAATATATTTTAAAATTAAGTATATAATAAAACTCTTTGGAATTGATATTATATTGAGGAGAACATGCTAGCATGGACCGCGACAAAGATTAATCACAGCTTAATTATATGGTTTGTCAAAAATTTCCACACTTCAAAAATAATTAAATGATTAATAATACAAAACGTCGGTTTCCTTGAAAACGAACTTCTATATAAAAAAAATCCCTTTAAATTATAATTAATTGAAAGTTTGAAACAACAGTATATTAATGTAACATATAATTACATAAAGGTGAGGTATGGGTTTTGTGAATTTCACAAGTAATTCTAAATTCTTTTTTATTTAATTTTGCTACATCGTAATTAGGGGCAATATATGGGATCAGGTTGGATTTGATTGGTTTAAGAGGTGTTTTAGATGTAATTAAGAAACGAGAAAGCTAAGAAACCTACAATCAAAGTGAAAAAAATCTGCTGTCCTTAAAATGATGGTCCCTTTCATGTTCTCTCATTCATTATTTGACACGTGATCTATTTCCATGAAAGAGAAAATAAAAAATAGGAAAAAGAAAAATATAAACAATAAAAAAGCAAAATAACAATTACACATATCAAAAAAAAAAATGGATGAGAAACATAAAAGAGAAACATTCTGTGACAAGAAAAAAGCTGCCTTCATGCGCTGTCCTACGGCTCCTATCGCTTTCTTGATAAAGAGGTTACACTTGTAATAACTACAAATTAATGTCTATTACATTACCTCTAATAATTTGAAACTTTATTAACCCTCCAATCATGGCTTAATGACCTTTTTTTTCCAAACTAACGACCCCTCTTTTGCTCGTGTTATATCAATGTTTCCTTTTTTATTCTATTTGTTATTAAAAAACACTAATTTAACATAAAATTTATGTAACGTCGTGAAATTGTAAGCAAAATATGCATAGTTATAAATTACTTGTTAGTATTGTGATTTTTTAGGACTCCTTATATCTACATATATAATATTTTTAACCAATTTATGAATTTTTAAAAAGCTATAAACTAAATATAATTTACTAATTTATCATTTGATTGAATTATACTATTAATACGATGATGCATGTTAATTTTCAAACTCTACAAATCAATAATGGCATGATTTATTAGAGTATATCCCGTATATGTATTTCCTAGTGAGGAAAGAATTCCTTTATTATGTATATTACTTGTTAATCTGACTCCTTCCTAGACAATAACTCTAGTATAGACAAACTCTCTTGTATATATATGTGTACTGGTTTACAATCAATACAGAGTTCCACAAGTGCTTTACATTATTGGAATAATTGAACAAAAAATACATTGAAAGTTGGAAATATCATATATATTTAGATGGAGGGAATAGCTCAAAAGGCAAACATTAGTAAGTATTTGAAAAATTATTTAGAGTCTATTTGGTTGTGAGAAATTCAACATTTTTTAGAAAAAATTTCAAGGAAAATTGAAGAATAGAAATTGTTGTTTGGTTGCAGGATTTTTCAGTTTAGAAAATTGGATACAATTTTTAAATTTTTCTATTTTATGTCTTGACTCAAAAAAATCATTTTTATGTTTTCTTTTTGAAATTTTCCAAACTAAATGAACACAAAATTCATGTAACCATCACACTAACATATTACTTAATTTGTTTTTCTAACATGTATAGTTATGTAGTTATTGGTTAATAAATAAGTAAACAATTTTTTTATTAATATACTTTTAATTTATTTTTCTTATTTACTTTATTACTTTTTATTGCAATTTTAGTATACCTAATTCAATTTAATTTAATTTTTCAATTTTTCGATTGTAGTAAAATAAAAAATAATTATGTATTATTTAAAAAATAAATAATTGAAAATTAAAATTCGGATAAAAGTATCATGTTTTCTATTTTTCAATTCATCATCAAGGAAATTAAAAATTACCAAATTCGAATAAAAAGATAGCTAAGATCATGGGTTCGAGTTTAACATCATGGTTGAGTTTGGGCTAGCATAGATGTTAGACTCATTGATGACCTAAAGCCTCCAAGGAGATAGATCAAGCTATATTTGGCAAGTGACAACTGGTCTAGGTCCAGTTGCACTTGAGAGGAGAGTTGGAAATGCAGGGTTATATTACATCGATAATAAACATGATAATGAGTAGTATATAAGTGAAGTAAATTGAACCTTAATACAAATCTATTGATTTTGTATTAGATAAACTCAACTCTACTTATATTCTCACTCAAGCTTACCAAACCCGACTCTCTCCAAGCCCGTTGATTATCTACATTATAAATCACTACTTTTTAGGTATCTCAAAGTAAAAATTTTATCAACTTCAACAACAAACAAATAGAAAAAGCGAAACCATAAAAGCCACCGCATGAAAAAGAAGTTTTGACTGTGATTTTTTATGACTCCATTGAGCATATTTATCTCAAGTTTTCTTTATGGATGACCCATATCGAAATTTGTCTTTAATTGTTAATATTCCATGTGTCATTATAAAAAGGTTTAAAAAACTTAATAATAAGAAACCTCTTCATCCACTCAAACTCAATAATGTAAACTCCTAAGAATACCAAAAAAGAATAAAAAAAGCAACAATAAAGAAATTACGTAAGAGTGCGATGTAGGATATTTGTGACACTGAACCCTTTTTAAGTTTTTTCACGTAAAGGAAATCGCAAATACTCATATATAGTAAATAAAACCTAAATATATCATGAAATTAAATGGCTTAATGCGTATATCCCTGAATTTGTTTAAAATGAGTTTTTGCTATTCTGAATTTTGACATGTGATAGATAATCTCATGTATTTGTTAAAACGAGTCAATTTAACCCTTTATCGTCACGTGTCAGAATCTAGTTTTGACTTTTCAAATATGTTATTTTTCTGAATTTTTTCTCTCCAATCAGAAGCTGACATGTGGCATTAAGAGAGGTAAATTATTGCATTTTAAACAAGTTCATGAAAGTATTTGATATATTTAAAAGTTCAAGACAATAAGAACTCATTTTGAACCAATTGAGGGTTTGATGCATTAAACCAAATTGAATTATTAATTAACCATGGCTCAAACTTCATGTTAAAAACATCACAGAACAGTTCTTTATTAAATTGACGACCGGGTAAATTCTGACACAATTAATGAGAAATTGTCAATGTTTATGTTTGTATTTTTTATTTACAAAATCACGATCACAAGTTTTCGTTTTACTTTTTCATATTTTTTATAATTTAATTTTTCATTTTTACGGTATGTATATAACTATTATATATCGATTATATAAATCTGCTATATACATGTTATAAATCTATTATATATACATGTTATATATCTACTATATATACGCATATAACAAATGATGTTGGTTGTTGTCTTCATCTTCATCCAAATTTTGTTTAATGCAAATATTATATGCTTGATATATATCTGTTATATTAATCTCTTTTACTTTAAATTTGTGTTTACGTACTTCAATTAATAAAGTTAGGCATTGTAGGCTCATTATGTTACAAAATACAACACATACAATATACATGTAATAGATATATAATAGATAACTTTATCTATTGTCATCTTTATTCAAACATAATTTACCACATCTGTTATATATCTAATATAAATATAATAGATATATAACAAACAACTTTATTTGTTGTCTTCTTTATTTAAACATAGTATATGCATTTGTTGTATATCGGATATAACTCTATTATGAATTTGCAACGCAAAAAGAAGAAATTGATAATTTTTTTTACAAGGAGAAATCAAAACTTAAGGAGCTAATCTTTATAATTAGATATAAGTTTGGATAGAATATATATATATATATATATATATATATATATATATATATATATATATATATATATATATATATAACTTGAGTATTTATATAAAAATCCTAACTTAATTAAGATTATAATTAATAACTAACTTAAACTGACCGGATAAAAACATAATTAACTGTGGAAAAAGCAGAATTCTAGGCCTAATACAAAATGTGAAAGTTTTCAAGAATGGCATTAAAAAGGCACAGCCATTTTAAATTTGTTCTTGTGGGAATGTGGTCCAGCCCATTATGACAGCCAAAAATCCTCCCATTTTGGGTTAATTGGTTCTTTTTTTTCTTTTCCACTTGATAAATAATCATTAGTGACAAATTTTGACCCAATTCGCATGTCAATGAATATAAGACCTATACTACAAAATGAACCAAAGTATTCAGTAGAAAATTGTTAGAAGCAGACTTATAAGCAATATATTGTTTACAAGATGCATATTTTAATCAACAATAACTATTCTGCAATACTTTTGAATTATAGTTTGCTCAGAACATCTCCAATAGTTTGTCTATTCCATTCCAACTCTTGATACATAAGCATTAATAGATATTATATAAAAAATTAGCTCTCCAATAGATTGTCTATTCACCATAGTCTAGATGATGTGTCATCATTTATTATCAACATTATCTATTTGATTGTTCACAAATAAACAATCAAATAGACTAGATGACTTATCAATTAAATATTATTTTAATGCTCAATTGATTTCAATTGGTTGGTCATTATTGTTTAATTTGAAATAATATAATTAAAGGTCAAATAAACAATTAGAATCCACAATCTATTGTGATAAATTTATAAAATGTTTAATCTATTTATCCTTATCATTAATTTGAATATCTATTACACATGATAAATGACACCTAAGTATAGAATAAATAAATTATTGGAGATGGTCTTACAATAAAGATGACATCTTAGAAATTAATAACCAATCTTTCTTAAAACTCTATAAAAAGAAAGCAAATAAACTCTGTCCGCCTTTCTTTGTTTGCTCTTTTTCAGTTATAGATAATATTATTCCTAGCCTAGCTTTCTGCATCGTAGGATGGTATTGGATAGCCAGGGGTCCCCACCAAATCAATGGCCAGGGAGGAATTTCTTTACTTGTTAATAAAAAGTTCTAAGAAATCGTGAAGTGGGGCCAAACTTCATTACCACTTGATTAAGTAGTTAAGGTGGCTAGGCCTTAGAATATTAGTTGCAATAAAGTACTAAATTCTTCACCAAATTTTGATCCACAAACTGGTTTTGGAGTGGAACTATTAGCAGCGGAGTATAAAACCTAACACAGTGTTGGATTGTTTTGGGAATTCCAATAATGCCCCTTTCAGTTTACAAGTGCAATTCCTATAAATCTGCTGTGCAATTGTGACTTTAGATTTCCCTAATTAACTGCGAGTGGGACCCTGACCAGATATGTTCGGCAGCATGATTGACACTTTACAGTTTCAGTAACTTTCTTATACGGAGTATATTTGAAAATCAATCAGGAATTCAACTGAATTTAATTTTATTTTGTGTAAGAAAAGGTTGCAATTGAAACGGGAAAGCAAAGTATCCACATTTCTTGAAACAAAAGGGAAGTCGGATATTGTCCACACAAGTAAGGTTCAAAATCCACAGGCTACCGCTCCAAGCTAGCCAGGCTTTCATTTAACTCCTAAGGGCCATTTTGTAATTGTATTACTAGACTGTTTTACCAAATAATTTTGTTTTCAAGTTTTTCTGTATTGTGATATGAAAAACAATAGCAAACATTTCCTATTTAATTAGTATTAAGAGTCAAAATTTTATATACAAAAGCAAAATATATTGTTTTATTACAAGTTTGTAATGCCTTGTTCTCTTCAACTTCTAAAACTTGAACTGAACTTAAATGAATTGAACTTAACTGAACTTAACTGAGCTGAACTGAACTGAACTTAACTTAACTTAACTTAACTTAACTTAATGAACCTGAATTTAATAATAAATATATTAATTAATAAAATAATACTAAAACCCAGTAAATATAAAAATAAATAAATTATTAATAATCATTATAAATAATATTATTAATAACTACCAATATACAATAATTAATAAAATAATTTTAATACCATTAATAATAAAAATTGTTATAATACGTAAATTCATTTAATTAAAATTTTGTTATTCAAATAATAATTATTGTTACAGTTACACATGAACCAATTTTAATTATTATAATATATTGTAGTTTGGATTCAAATTATCACTTATTATTTTATTAAAAAAACTTAATAGTTGTTTTAATTAATAAATATTCTTATTTTATTATCCCATATCACATTTTCTAATTAATTAATACTATGATTATAAATAAAAATATTATTATATTATAATTACATTAATACTATTATTATATCAATAACACAAGTAATTATCACTATTTAAAAATTATTTTTACTATATTTATAAT
>CATIWQ010137777.1:0-42376 GCA_949673415.1 Euphorbia schlechtendalii | reverse complement strand
CACTCATTTTTTCATAGAATTCCACTTTTGATCATTTTACTCATAAGATTTACCTAGTATCTGCATTTGCATAAAAAACAACTACATACCACGTGAAATCTTTTATATGAAGTAAAAAAATGACTTAAATTATAGTGTTTATTGTATAAAATTAATATGATAATAAGTGTAATTATACACTTATCATACCCTCACACATAACTTTTGCCATGTCCTCAAGGTAAATTCAACAGAAGTGTATAAATTGGGAAACAAGTTTGTACCTCATTTGGTGAAAGACTATTGCAGTGAGTACCACATTCCATGTTGCAAAAGATTTCAAGTAGAAGTTTGAAATTTCCCACAAATTAGTAATGTGCAATTTATATAGTTTAGTTGCATAACTTTGCTCTTAATGGAGAGTCAAATCGCATCATCATATAAGCGTTATATGCATACTCGAATATTACCTTCTCTTATGCATAGCAGAAAGTATAAAGGACATAAAAAGCACTCTTTGATTAATTTCTCTCCAAGCATTTGTAGGTAACCTAGGATGCTAAAACACTCTCAGTTGTTGCATTTTATGCTCCATACCACTCTCCCCTTTTTCCAGTGGTTGCTTTTTATGCTTCATACCACTCTCTCATTTTTTTTTCTTTTAAGCATATGTTTTTTAAGTACTTTGTACTTTGCACCCATTTTTCGTGCTATACTTTCTTTTCTTTTTTTTCACTCAATGAATGGTTGCAGTTTCTGCTCCATACCATTCCTCACCTTTTGCATAACTCATTGGTTTTTTCTCTTTCTTTTGATTTTTTTTAATACCCTCATCCTTTATTTATCAATTTCAAAGTAATATGGCTATAGTTTCCTAATACTTTAAACACACTCAATACTTATAGGACTTATTCGAGATTTGCATATAAAAGTCATAGTAAGAATACCATTAGATATTACTCAACTTAAACTTATCGAAAGCATTAAACTAAAACTATATAACTTATACTAATTCATGTTGCATCCAAATATATATCGAATCTTACTTGGAATGTTTCTTTCGAATGTTACTCACCACTCATCCATGCTAAATGCTAAATATTGTGCACTAACATCAAACTTATAAATACCTAACACTCACAATAACCTTGGACAAATGTTAATAATGTATAAGAAATGATAATGTATAATTAACAAACATATCGAGAAAAATTTTCAAAATTTAATTTTATTCAATTTTTTTAGATTTTATAGGATTTTTACAAATGTCCCCCCACACTTAAAGAACATAATGTCCTCATTGTGAGACATTACAAAAATCAAAAACTAAACTAAAGCTTGTTTAAAAATAGAATTGAAAAAGATAAGAATAGACGCATTCTATTGCGAAGGAGAATCTGGGGGACTAGGAGTGAATTGACAATTTTGTTTTTTAAAGAAAGAAAGTAATTTCCGAAGCATCTATTTATTACTTTTCTTTAGAATCTTCATGTCTTTCTTCATAACTCTAAGTTCCGCTTGGTAATTATCCAATCTAAGTTGCATGCTCACCTTCCAATCTTCCGGAGCTTCTTCGTCTGCTTCATCATCTTCTTCTATTTCAGTCATCGGGGCTTTTCCTTTGCGATGACTTACAGATGGATAATATGTTCCGATTGAAGAATCTTCTTGAGTCAAGTTGAGTTTCTTGGTGCGGTTGGAATAGGAGTAGAAAGAATGAACACCTTCATATTCTTGGAGTAGTCTAGTATTCTTCAAGTAAGCCCCATCCATGTAGTGAAAATACTCACCCGGTTGTTGAACATAGGGAATTCACCTCTTGCACCCAAGATTATGGCGATGATAATTTCATCCACTCCAATTTTACTTCTCATGCTCATCGAGTTCTTCTTCATCATATCCCATATGATATCCATAATTTCCGCTTTTTGTTTCATCAAAGTTTAAGAAAGAACAAACAAGTCTTTCTTTTGAACCTTTGTATTCTATACTCGATAAAATACAAAAGTGGAATGGTATTTATGGAGAAGAAGAGCGCATTCATCCTTAATTAATTTATTAGGAGAATTTTAGGGATCGAAGACTCTCTTACCCAATAAATTTGCCCAAACTCAATTAGGTTGAAACGAATCTGTCATGCTCGATGAATTTGCAATCTCAAAACCAAACCAATCACCCATCATCTCTCTCTTGATGGTGTATTGTTATCCTTGATTATGAAATTGTATTATCCTCTTCCTTGAATCTTCGTAGTCGAATGTTACCAAACACTCGAGAATCCAATCTTGATTTTGAGGGAATCGCATATTCACAAATCTTGTAAGACAAAGAGCTGAAAGGTAGGCTTCCATCTCTTCATGGAGATTAAGTGTTTCTAGGAAGATTAGATCAAGGAATATCATCCCGGTGATATCCAAGTTGCTTAACTTCTGGAATCTTTTACCTTCTTCTCTTGTCCTCAATGGGAAAGGACAATCAAATTCATCTTGAATTGATTAGGCTCCTTTCTTTTGTGCTGCTCTCTTCACACGAGTCATATTGGTTTGAAGAAAAAGGTTTGAAAAGGTTTAGATGTTTGAAGGTAGAAGATGAGAAAATTCAGAAATTTGAAGGTATTTTAGAAGGTGTGGTGGCTAGGGTTCAACTTAGACCTATTTATAGAGGTATAATGGGTAGCCATTTAGGCTCAAAACTAGCCATTAATGGCGGTTACGGACATCTATCGCGTGTCAGTTCATGATCTATAACAGTTATATTTTGCCCATGTCGTGATCGTGACTCTCCTCATGAAAGAAATAAAATGTTTTGAAATCCAATGATCACGTGGGTGAATTAAGTCACAGTCGCGATATTCTTTGCTCTTCAAATTTCTTCAATTTTTAGATTTGTACCTATAAAAATTTAGAAACACAAACACAAACAAACTTTGTTAAATACAAACAATAATTATTTACTATTATACCTTGAGAAATCATGGTGATGATAGCAATTGAACATCAATGTCTTATTGTTCAAATTTATTTTCATATTTAACAAATATTTATAAGTAAACAAAAGAGAATAAACAACAAACAAACAAATACTACTAATACGAAAAAGAAACACTATACAAGGTTCTAATTTGAAAAGAAAAGAAAACTATTTATGGGGTAAATGATCCTATTATTCCGTTAATCTTGTAGTAAGATTCCCTTAAATTTTTCTCGACATCAATCAGTAGATCATGAATGTCTCCAATTTTTTCTACGGATCAAAAGTTGCCCTTCCATAAGGTCATTCAACCTTCCGCGGAGGTTTGAATCTCTACACTCCTCTCACTGCCCATTTTCCCTTTCTCTTTCTCTATCTGCTTCCACTCATTCTTCCCATGGTTTCCATCAATAGGTTATTCTATCCTCTCCAATGTACCTTTCCAAGAAATTATACTCAAATAAGACTTCCATCGTTAACTCTGGAATTGCGTCTTCACTAGTAAAAATTTCTATGGCATAAGGCAATCTTCTTATTTGCCCTAACAAGTTTGCCATTGTCCGACACCCGTACTCTGTCATTCCAGGATTTTGCGCTGCAGACATGAGTGTCTCCATCATAATCCCAGAAATATCGATAGGCGTACCATCCAAAATTGCTTGCAATACAAACAATTCTTCAGGTTTGACAAGATCGAAATTGGACTTGCCAAACAATGCTCCACTTAAATAAAAGTGTCGTGCAAGAAAACAAGGATCACGAATCCACCAGCTATAGGCAGATTCTTGTTTGAACTCGACTTAACAAGTCAAACGATTCCAAGTTGGCACAGGATCCCAACCAGGAAGCATCTTATAAAAACAATCCCTTGAAAATCCCAAATACTTTTCCAAAGCCTTCCTTGTAAGCTTGTATTCTTTCCCATGATGTCAATAAACTAAGCAATGTTGTCTATCATTCCTCCATGCCAACGTGACTAGCATTTCCATGCAATTGTTCACATTGTTCCTAAGAGTTAAATTGAAGTAAATTATAAAACTAAGTATTCAAAGATAATACATAATTCTTTAAAAAAACACCCAAATGAATAAGACTGTTCCTATGAATCGTCTAGGAACTCTTAAATTCAACAATTGGGATCATTTCATAATGATCTCCTTCTCCCTTTGAATAAATAGGGAATTGCGCTTCATACCATTTCTGAATATTCTTGGGTTGAAAAACACCGGATCTCGTCGGATAAACCATTTTGTAAGAAAGAAAATTTGTAAGGAATAAAAGGATTTTGGATTTTGAATTAGATTTTGATTTGGAAAGAAGAACTCAGATTGCAGAGGTGGGTGATTGATGAACATTAGTGCATCAATTTTATAGAGTTTAGTGGAATAACTGTCGAATAACTGCCCAAACTGCTGCAGTTATCACACAGGTCACGATTATGATCACAAGTCGCTATCATGACTTATAGAATTTTGAGAAACAGAAAGTTTAAATAAGAAATTCACGAGTGTGAATGGAAGTTGCGAACATGAATAAGAAAATAGAATAAACTCTTCTATTTATTGAGAATTAAGATGAAATATTATGATGTATCACCTCCAAGATGATTATTTCATAGTCTTTTCATATCTAGAATAAGATTAGAAAATTGTATAACACAGGGAATGAAATAAATATAAATAATTAATCTCTAGAATGCATTTGCCTTCCCCGGATAATTTGATCCTTAGAATGCTATTGCCTTCCCCGGCAACGATGCCAAAAACTTGTTCGCCACTTTTCTACTGATAAGTTTATTAATTTATTCACAAGATTTGGCTATGTATTAATGGCTCCAAGAACTTATTAATGTAGTATAGGTGTTGTCAGGACCTCTTATCAAATAGAAAAATGATGATAACTGTAAGTATACATTTGTGGTGTAGTTTTAAAAGATATCGAACCCACATGGAAGGAACTAAGTCTAAAGATCAATAAGGAAGACAAAATAAAGAAAATAAAATAATATACAGTTCTGGATAGGAGGGTTAAAATGAAGAATGAGTAAATATAGATATGAAAGATTAGAGAATCTAAATATATAGATTTTCCCTATGAAATAAGGATAGTAGAGAAAACATGCAAGTTCAACAAAGATGTTACAATTCACTAAACTAATCTAGAAGACTCGATTCAAAATACTCAGATGTTCAATTATTCACTGCAGATGTTCGCCACTTTTCTATTGATAAGTTTAATAACTTTTATGTAAAGAATTTGGCTATATATTAATGGTGCCAAAAACTTGTTCGCGTAAAGTATAGGTGTTGTCAGTAAATCTTATCAAATAGAAAAATGATGAAAACTGCAAATATATAGTTGCGATGTAGTTTTAAAAGATATCGATCCCACAGGGAAGGACCAGCTCTAAAGATCAAATAGGGAAAAAGGACAAAGAAAATAATATGTATTGATAATTTTTTATAAGAGGGTTAGAATGAAGAATGAGTTAATATAGATATGAAAGATTAGAGAATTTAAATATATAGATTTTCCCTATGAAATAAGGACAACAAAGAAAACATGCAAGTTCAACAAAGATGTTACGATTTACTAAATTAATCTAATAGAATCGGTTCAAAATACTCAGTTGTTCAATTATTCACCTCAGAGCAACACATGAAATGACTTTTCTAAACCTAGTGCAAATGAATTAAGATAATTATATAAACCTGGACAACATCAATACTATGATTAGGAAGGGTCGCTCTCACATAGCCACATTTAGCAAGTTACCATACCAAAAATGTTGGCTTACTAAACAGCGTTACATCACAGATCCAGTGATTATACACGATGTTGTTAACTCGAAAACTACTCTTAAAATTAACTCCAACGCATATAACTTTATTAATATAAAAGACTTATTACGAAATACGCATTATGACACATAGACATATCATAAACTTCAAAATAGAAAGTTTAAGTAGAAAGCAAAGCAAAGTTGTAAGGTATGCAAGTGAAAGCTAAAGTTGATCAAACCGTATCCACTCTTTAATGGGAGTCGTCAATTCCCGGAATTCCTGCATCTACTTTGAATTCGGTCTTGGCCCGAACAGAACCTCTGCTAGGATTCTATTCTTTGCGAATATCGAACAAACAAATATTTAAGAAGGAAAACTTTTATTGATAAGTGATTTGCAAGTACACTTATACAACAATCGCTCGAGAATATAGAGAAATCTAGTGATCGAAATAAGGATTCGAATCACTTAAACATTTTCTCGCTAACACTTTTTATCTATACACACACTATATGTAACCTTTGTCGTCTTGCCACATCCACTGCATGAAATTTGAAAAGTTCGGAGCCCTATTTATAGAGTTCAAAGGGTTGCGTCTATCAAAACAAAGAGTTGCGTCCATTTGTGAATGATTGCATCACTTCATTGTGATAGGTTGAAAGGCTTCAATCTAATCCATAATGGAAAGGAACCTTTTCATGATTGGTTGAGCTCTAATAAGTGTCTGTTGGTTGTTAGTTGATGGCGGTTGATGGCGGTTGATCATGCTTATCTGGCGGTTGGTAGTTAAGAAGATAAAACCAGAAAACCATCCAAGTCGTGACCATGATATACAAGTCACAACCATGAATCTTTGATTGGAAGAATTTTGTTCTGAAGAAGAATAGGTCACGATCACGAATGGTTGTTGCGATCGTGAATTGCATTTTTCTTCAGAATTCCCCTTGCAACTTCACTAATCTTTGACAGCTTCGATCCAGAGCCAAATATTTAAGTTCCACGCATCTTTTTGCACCTTTTTCACTCTTTTTTCATAGAATTCCACTTTAGATCATTTTACTCCCAAGATTTACCTAGTATCTGCATTTGCATAAAAAATAACTACATACCACTTGAAATCTTTTATATGAAGTATAAAAATGACTTAAATTATAGTGTTTAGTGTATAAAATTAATATACTAATAAGTTTAATTATACACTTATCATACCCCCACACTTAACTTTTACCTTGTCCTCAAGGTATATTTAACAGATGTGTATAAATTGGTAGACAAGTTTGTACCTCATTTGGCGAAAAGATTATTACTGTGAGTACCACATTCCATGTTGCAAAAGATTTGAAGTAGAAGTTTGAAATTTCCCACAAATTAGTAATTTGCAATTTATATATTTTAGTTGCATACCTTTGTTCTTAATGGAGAGTAAACCGAATCGCTCTTCATATAAGCTTTACATGCATACTCGAATATTACCTTCTCTTAAGCATAGTATAAAGTCGAAAGGACATAGAAAGCACACTTTGATTAATTTCTCTCAAGGCATTTTTAGGTAACCTAGGATGCTAAAACACTCTCAGTGGTTGCATTTTATGCTCCATACCACTCTCCCCTTTTTTCAGTAGTTGCATTTTATGCTCCATACCACTCTCTAATTTTTTTTCTTTTAAGTATAAGTTTTTGAAGTACTTTGTACTTTTCACCCATTTTTCATGCTATGCATTCTTTTCTTTTTTCACTCAATGAATGGTTGCAGTTTCTGCTCCGTACCATTCCTCACCTTTTGCATAACTCATTGGTTATCCTTTCTTTGTTTTGATTTTTCATTAACACCCTCATCCTTTATTGATCAATTTTAAAGTATTATGGCTATAGTTTCTTAACACTTAAAACACAATTGATACTTATAAGACTTATTCGAGATTTCACATATAAAACTTATAGTAAGAATACCATTAGATATTACTCCACTTAAACTTATTCGAAGCATTAAACTAAAACTATATAACTTATACTAATGTTGCTCTCGAATGTTACTCACCACCCATCCTTGCCAAATTGATAAATGTTGTGCACTAACATCAAACTTGTAAATACCTAACACTCACAATAACATTGGACAAATCTTAGTAAAGTAAACGAAATGATAATGTATAATTGACAAAAATATCAAGAAAAATTTTCAAATTCTTTGATTTTTTTATTTTATTCAATTTTTTTGGATTTTACAGGATTTTTACAATTATCCCCCCACACTAAAGAACACAATGTCCTCATTGTGAGACATTATAAAAATCAAAATCTAAACTAGTCTGAAAATAGAATTGAAAAAGATAAATTAAAGTAAAGTAAAGAATAACCGTTTTATTGTGAAGGAGAATCCGGGGGACTAGGAGTGAATTGACAATTTTGTTTTCTAAAGAATGAAAGTAATTTTCGAAGCATCAATTTATTACTTTTCTTTAGAATTTTCATGTCTTTCTTAATAACTCCAAATTCCGCTTGGCAATTTTCCAATTTAAGTTGCATACTCGCCTTCCAATCTTCCAGAGCTTCTTTGTCCTCTTAATCATCTTCTTCTATTTCAGTCATCGGGGCTTTTCCTTTGCGATGGCTAACGGCTGGATTTGATGGTCTGACGGAAGAATCTTCTTGAGTCAAGTTGAGTTTCTTAGTGCGGTTAGAGTAGGATAGAAAGAATATACATCGTGGTGTTCTTGGAGTAGTCCGGTGTTCTTCAAATAAGTCCCATCCATGTAGCGAAAATACTCACCCGGTAGTTGAACATAGGGGAGTTCACCTTTTGCACCCAAGATTATGGCAGTGATAATCTCGACCACTCCAATCTTGCTTATCATGCTCGTTGAGTTTTTCTTCATCATATCCCATATAATATCCACAAATTCCGCTTTTTGTTTCATCAATGCACAAGAATAAAAAAGTCTTTCTTTTGGACCTTTGTATTCTCTACTCGACAAAATATCGAAGTGAAAAGGTATTTGTGGAGAAGAAGAATGCATTCATCCTTAATAAGTTTGTTAGGAGAATTTTTGGGATCGAAGACTCTCTTACGCGATAAATTTTCCCAAACTTGATTAGGTTGAAACGAATCCTTCATGCTTGATGAAATAGCAATCTCGAAACCGAACAATTCACCCATCATCTCTCTCGTATCGGTGTATTGTTATCCTTGATTCTGGAATTGTATTGCCCTCTTCCTTGAATCTTTGAAATCGAATGTTACCAAACACTCAAGAATCCAATCTCGATTTTGAGGGAAGCGCAAAGTCACAAATCTTGTAAGACCAAGAGCCGATAGGTAGATCTTCATCTCTTCATGAAGATTCAAAGTTTCCAAGAAGACTAGATCAAGAAATATATTACCGGTGATATCCAATTTGCTTAGCTTCTGAAATCTTTTGCCTTCTTCTCTTGTCCTCAATGGGAAAGGACAATCAAATTCTTCTTAAATTGATTGGGATCCTCTCTTATATGCTGCTCCCTTCACACGAGTCATATTGGTTTTGAAGAAAAAGGTTTGAAAAGGTTTAGATGTTGAATGTAGAAGATGAGAAAATCAGAAATTTCTAGGCTTGTTTTAGAAGATGTGGTGGCTAGGGTTCAACTTGGACCTATTTATAGAGGTTTAATGGGTCTCTAATTGGTCAAAATGGGATTATAGCTGTTTAGGCTCAGAGCAAACCATTAAAGATGGTTACGGACATCTGTCGCGTATCTGTTCATGATCTGTAACGGTTATATGTTGCCCATGTCACGATGATGAAGGCCAGTCATGATTATGACTTTCTTCATGATAGAAGCAGAATGTTTTAATATCTAGTGATCATGAGTGCGAATCGAGTCACTTTCGCGATATTCTTTGATCTTCAAATTTCTTTCAATTTTTAGACTTGTACCTATAAAAACTTTGAAACACAAACACAAACAAACTTTGTTAAATACAAACGATAAATATTTACTATTATACCTTGAGTAATCATGGTGATGATAGTAATTGAACATCAATGTCTTGTTGTTCACATTTTCATTTCATATTCAACAAACATTTATAAATACAAAAGTAAACAAACAAACAAAACATAAATAAACAAACAAACACAACTAAAATAAAAGGAAAAAACTATTTATACAAATTTTCTAAATCGAAAAGATAAGAAACTTATTCATTCAATAGTTAACGATTCAATCATTTGATCAATCTTATAACGTGACTCCCACAAATCCCTTTCAAAATCACATACCAAAATATGGATATTGCTAATCTTGCGATGAATAGAGATTTGTTCCTCCATTAATTCATTCAATTTTCTCTTAAGAATGGCTGAACTACTCCTTTCTTCCCTAGCAATTGCTCTTTCATGCTTTTTAACAGTTTCTACTCGTTCATCCCACGATTCCAATCATAGCTTATTCCATTCTCACCAATACACTTAGTTAGAAATCCTTGCTTGAAGAAAATTTCCATAGTTAACTCCAGAATTTCATCTTCGTCAGTAAAGACTTCTACACAACAAGGTAATCTCCCAATTTGTCTTAATAAATTCGCCATAGTTTGACACCTGTACGCTATTCTACCAGGATCAATTGTGGCAGACATAAGAGTCTCCATCATAATCCCTGATAGGTCCACAGGTAAGCCATTCCAAGCCGCTTCCAAGATAAACAATTCTTCAAGAATGACTGTGTCTGAACTAGACCTACCGAAAAGTGCACTGCTTAGATAGAAGTGTAAAGCAAGCAAACAAGGGTCTCCGATCCACCAGCTATAGGAAGATTTCTATTTGTAGTCATCTTTTCCAGTAAGGCGATTCCATGTTGGTAGTGGATCCCAACCAGGAAGCATTTTGTAGTAACAATCTTTAGGGAACCCCAAACTCTGCTCCAACTTCTTCCTTGACAATTTATACTTCTTTCCTTGATGTTAAAACTCCAAACAATTCATCTTAGAATTCATCCATACTAATGAAATCAACATTTCCTTACAGTTATCTTCACTGTTCCCAATATTCATAGAGGAATAGAGAACCATGTTTAAGATTCCAAGGTAATACATTACCCTCTTGTAGATTCCTAATTGAATGAAACTATTCTTATGAATGACATAAGAACTAGTGAAATATGCATCTCTGATGGTTTTGAAATGATCACCTTCCTCTCGAGAGTGAATAGGGAAAGGTGCTTCATACCATTCTTGCAGGTTTGAAGGAAGAATTAGAACATACTTGTTTGAGTGGACCATTTTGATGAAAAAGGGTTGATTGATATCAAGGTTTAGAATAGAAATTTTTAATTGAAAGAAGATGAATTTTGGATATCTGAAGTGAAGAGTTATGAAAATCACACCTATATGTAGAATTTGATAGAAATAGTAGAAAAACTATCCAAACTGCTACAGTTTCGCTCACATCATGATCGTGATCCTAGGTCGCAATCGTGAGTATACAAAAAGCAAGAAACATAAAGTTTTGTAGGAAATTCACGAGTGCGATAGACAGTCGCGAACGTGAATAGGAAAATAGAAGAAAATTTTCTATTTGTCAAGAATTAAGATGAAATATTATGAGTATTACCTTCAAGATGATTATTTCATAATATTTTCACATCTAGAATGAAATTAGAAAATTGTATAATCAGGAAATGAAATAAATAGATATAATTAATCTCTAGAGCGCACTTGCTTTCCTCAGACAATTCGATCTCTAGAATGCACTTGCCTTCCCCAAATAATTCGATCTCTTGAACGCACTTGCCTTCCCTGGCAACAGCGCCAAAAACTTGTTCGTCACTTTTCTACTGATAATTTTAATAACTTTTACGCAAAGAGTTTGGCTATATATTAATGATGCCAAAAACTTGTTCACGTAAAGTATAGGTGTTGTCAGTACCTCTTATCAAATAGAAAGATGATGATAACTGCAAGTATATAGTTGTGATGTAGTTTTAAAAGATATCGATCCCACAAGGAAGGACCAGCTCTAAAGATTAAATAGGGAAAAAGGATAAAGAAAATAATATGTATTGATAATTTTGGATAGGAGGGTTATAATGAAGAATGAGTTAATATAGATATGAAAGATTAGAGAATCTAAATATATAGATTTTCCCTACGTAATAAGCATAACAAAGAAAACATGCAAGTTCAACAAAGATGTTAAGATTCACTAAATTAATCTAACAAACTCGGTTCAAAACACTCAAATGTTCAATTATTTACCGTAGAGCAACACATGAAATGACTTTTCTAAACCTAGCGCAAACGAATTAAGACAATTATATAAACCTAGACAATCAATACTATACTTAGTATGGGTCGCTCTCACATAGCCACGTTTAGCAAGTTACCATTCCAAAAATGTTGGCTCACTAAACAACGTTATATCACAGATCCAGTGATTATACACAATATTGTTAACCCCGAAACTACTCTTAAAATTAAATCCAACGCATATAACTTGATTAATATAAAAGACTTAACATGAAATACGCGTTATGACTCATAGAAATAGCATAAACTTCGAAATAGCAAGTATAAGTAGAAAGCAAAGAAAATTTGTAAGGTATGCAAGTGAAATCTAAAGTTGATCAAACCGTATCCACTCTTTAATGGGAGTCATCAATTCTCGCAATTCCTGCGTCTACTTAGAATTCGGTCTTGGCCCATACAGAACCTCCACTAGGATGCTATTCTTTACAAATATCGAACAAACGAATATTGAAGAATGAAAACTTTTATTGATAAGTGATTTGCAAGTACACTTATACGATAATCGCTCGAGAATATAGAGAAATCTAGTGATCGAAACAAGAATTCTAATCACTTAAACATTTTCTCACTAACACTTATGAACGTAGAGAATTCTCTATCGAAACACACACTATATTTCACTCATGCACTCTAATGTTTTCCCTTTGTATCACTGCACTATGATTCACTATGATGCATGAAATTTGTGAAGTTTGGAGCCCTATTTATAGAGTTCGAAGGGTTGCATCTATCCAAACAAAGAGTCGCGTCCATTGGTGAATGATTGCATCACTTCATTTTGATTGGTTTAGAAGCTTCAATCTAATCCATAATGGATAGGCACCTTTTCATGATTGGTTAACTTCAGATAGGTGTCTATTCATTGGTAGTTGATGGATGTTAATCATGCTTATCTGGCAGTTGGTAGTTAAGAAGATAAAACCAGAAAATCATCCAACTCGCGACCGCGATATATAAGTCACGACTGTGAATCTTTGATTGGTAGATTTTTATTCTGAAGAAGAACAGGTCGCGACCGTGAATGGTTGTCACGACCCTGAATTTCATTTTTCTTCAGAATTCTCCTTGTGACTTCACCGATCTTTGACAGCTTCAATCCTAAGCCAAATCTTTAAGTTCCACGCATCTTTTTGCACCTTTTTCACTCTTTTTTCATAGAATTCCAATTTTGATCGTTTTACTCCCAAGATTTACCTAGTATCTGCATTTGCATAAAAAACAACTACATATCACGTGAAATCTTTTATATGAAGTATAAAAATGACTTAAATTATAGTGTTTAGTGTATGAAATTAATATGATAATAAGTGTAATTATACACTTATCAAAGGGGGTCTCTCCTGCCTGAAAATCTCCATCGATATTTGGTTCAAGTGTACCTATGGTACTTTTATGACTTAATTGATTTCTAGTATGAGAATTCGATTTCGTGTATGGTTTTATAGCCATGGTTTAAGTTGTTAAATTAAAACTTATAGACATAGGTGTAACAACTTAAACATGGACCTTGTTTATTTTGCATGCTATGTGGAGTCTTGGCATAATGGAATGATTATGATAAACTAGTCTTGAGTATGGTATTTTAGATTAATAATTCCAAATAGCCTAGAATTATTACCATCATAATCATATCCATCGTGAAGTCCTAGACTAGGGAGAAACAAATTTCACCAATAACATCCCTACAACAATAATAAGATGGTAAATTTTCTTCCTATCATAAGTCGTGATACGAACCTTATTAACGGATGTAAGGACATATAGAACATGCTTTCTCTTAACATGTGTTGATCAAGAGACTAGATGGGGTTAAAGCCTTAACCAAAATGGGTTATTTATCCATATCATTAAAGCTAATGTCGGATCGGAGACATATTTGAGGAGTTGTACAATTAGGTACGCACGTCTCGAGAAAGAGAACTCAAATAGGCTAACAATTGCTTGGAATGCAAATGGACGTGTTCCAACCATGGTTGTCTATTATGGCTTGACCTGCTATATCGGGGGTCATAGATGATGAGCTATGGATGCTACCTACTAAGGAGAAATGGTTTGACCTGTTTTTCCTAAATACAATAGAAGGGGCTATTTGAATGTCGATAAAATAGTAGGAGAAGTGTGTTTAATTAAAGACCCTATATTAAATGCATGTACATATAATGATTGAACAATTTTTATCTTATATCTAGGTTGAATATGATCACTAAAAAATACTTGTATTGATATTGGTCCTCTTGGCAATATAAAGTATGTTGTTTGCAACTTCAATGAGTGGTTTGGTACTGTTAGAAGAGTTCTTCGAAACTATTACCTAAATTATGTTATAGACTAAGAATGCTTTTGCATGTGAGATGAATATTTACGAGAGGCATAAGGAATTTGTGAGTTTGTTACAAAGCTCATGTTAGACAACATACTCTCAAAGTACAAACATGTATACAAAGGTTTGGATCTAGGGTCCATGATTCATCATCTCAATTTGGTAGAACATTTGGAAAGTAGACTATTCCATAGTAAATTGCAGGGAGACACCTCAACAGTGGAGTTGGTCATATACATATATGATAACTCTGAGCAATTAAGGGAGCTAGGTATTTGGCATAGTGAGAAATCCTTGATAGAAATGGTATTGAGGGGATTACCCAATAAATATCAATGAAATGCTTAAGGAGTATTCTCCTAACTATACTTTAACTTAACTCATGGAGTTGCTCAAGATAGTTTAGAAATAAATTTAAAAAGAAAGTAAATGATGAGGAACTTAAGTTGAAGAAACTTAAAGGTTTAAATGTCAAAAGAAAGCTATTGGAACAAGTTCATCGGATTGTGATGAGAGTTGAAGATCGAACTTCTAAAGTATGTTTATAGTAGAGAGTTTCTCTACAATTCCTTATAAGTCTACATGGGTATTGAATACTGGTTATGGTACTCAAATTCGTACTTCTTTTTAAGGGTTGCAGAATAATAGGTGGCTTGTAAAGAGGGAAAAGGACCTAAGAGTTGGAAATGGAGCACCGGTTGCTGCAACAGTTGTAGGGACATATAGCCTTCGTTTTCTTAGTGGCAATGTTTTAGTTTTGAACAATTCCTATTATATTCCTGCCATTACAAAGAATATTATTTCTACTGCTTGTTTAGCAATAGAATGATAGATTTTATTTTCTAATAGTAATTGTCAAATTCAGAGTGATAATATTCCTTATGCTTGTTGAATGTGTTTTAATGGCATTTATGTTCTAGATATTAAAATTGAAATTCTAAATTTGAATATTACTACAAAATCAAAGATAGATGATGAGAAATCTTCATACTTGTGGCATTATAATCTAGGTCATATAAATGAGATTCACTTAATTAAGTTACACAAATGTGGTGACTTGGTTGAATGGAATGTGAATCCTATGGGGCATGCGAACATTGTTTGAAGGGAAAGATGATAAAGAATCCTTTTAAAGGAAAGGTTCAATGTGCTACGAGTACTTTAGAATTAATATATTCTGATGTATGTGGTCCAATGAGTGTTAAGACACATCAAGGTTTTGTGTACTTCATAACTTTATCAATGATTACTCATTGTATGGTTATTTGTACCTTCTGAGGCACAAGTCTGAAAGTTTTGAGAAATTCAAAGAGTTCAGAATTGAAGTAGAGAAACATCTTGGGAAAAGTATCAAGACTCTTTGGTCTGATCGAGGTGGTGAATACTTAAGCCAAGAGTTCCAAGATTATTTAAGGGATAGTGATATTTTATCCAAATGGACATCTCTTTATACACCCCAACACAATAGAGTCTTGATAAACAGATGAATAGATCTTTTTGGGATTATGCACTTGAGAGCGTAGTTTATATTTTAAATAGAGTGCCCTCAAAAGCAGTTGATCAAACACTATACGAAATATGGTATGGTAAGAAACCAACTCTTTCTCACTAGGGAGTTGAGGGATGTCCAGCTTATGTAAAGAGGATAAGTACATATAAGTTGGGTGCTAAGTCTGATAGGTGTCTATTTGTATGTTACCCTAAGAAGACTATGGGTTATACATTTTACGATCCCAAGGAATAAAAGGTACTTATTTCTAGGAATGCCCAGTTCCTAGAGAAGGAACACATAGTTTCAAAAGCTAATTGGAGAAATCTTGAGCTAGGTGCTCAAGATTATCAAATAGACAATCAACTGGTTGATCCTACACTTGTTACAGAAGAAAGTGTAAGCATGGAACAACCTATTATAAAACTGGCATTGCGTAGGTTAGGTTGGACTCTAATTATTCTTGAATTCCTATGGAATATGACGAGCCTATGATTTACAAGGAGCTAGGTAATGGAAGGCTTAGAGTCTTACAAATGGTTTACAGTCATGAAGTTTGAAATGGACTCCATGTACAAAATCAAGTCTAGAACTTGGTTTATGCTCCAAGTGGGATTAAGCCCATAGGATGCAATTGGGTTTTGAAGAAGAATACTGACATAGATGGTAATGTAATTACCTAAATACCAAGGCTAGTTGCAAAGGGTTATAGTCAGAAGGAAGGTATTGACTATGATGAAACCTTTTCACTAGTAGCCATGCTAAAGTCTATCAGGATACTCCTTGCCATCGCTGCTCATTATGATTATAGGATCTAACAGATGGATGTGAAAACCATGTTCCTTAATGAGAATCTTGATTGGGATGTATATAAGATACAACCAGAAGGTTTTACATCTCAGGATGGCTCGAAGGTATGAAAATTTCTAAGGTTAATTTGTTGACATTAAGTAAGCATCAAGGAGTTGGAATATTAGGTTCGACAAGACAATCCTAAAAATTGGTTTTGTGCCAAATGCTAATGAGCCTTGTGTATATAAGAAATTTAGTGGGTGTGTGGTTATTTTCCTTGAATGTCGATGACATATTATTAATAGGAAATGGTGCTCTTTTTCTTCAGACATTCTAGTCATGGTCTTCAAAAAAATTCTCCATGAAAGACCTTGGGGAAGCAACTTTTATACTTGATATAATGATCTACAATGATAGATCTATTTGTAAGATTTTGACTATACTCGTTCCGATAGGCTTATATTCAGTAACGGTCCCAAAAACCTTATCCCCCACTTTTCTACTCATAAGATAAAAGTTCTAAATATGAACAGGTGTTGTCAGTACCTCTTATCAAATAGAAAAATGATGACCACTGCAAGTATACAGTTATGATGTAGTTTTAAAAGATATTGATCCCATAGGGAAGGAATTCGGTTCTAAGGACCAACTAGAGTTATGGAACAAAAGAAATAAGATAATTTGTATTGGAGGGTTTGGATGGTAAACTGATGAATAGACAGATGCATGAACAGATTAGAGAAGATATAAACTATATTGATATTCCCTAAGAACAGGTATAGCAGAGAAAAACATGCAAAATCATCAGGAATATTTTATACACTAGATAACTTCAACAAACTCGGTTCTAGACGCCCAAATATTCAATAATTCACACAGAGAAACACATGAAATGACTTTTCTAGTTATGACACTTATAAGAACCTGGATAACAATAATACTATGCTAAGTACGGGTAACTCTCACATAGCATTATTTAGCAAGTTACCACTCCCAAAATGTTGGCTCACTAAATAGCATTATAATTACAGATCCAGTGACTATACACAATCTTGTTAACCCCAAAATCACTCTTAATGCTAACTCAAAAGCATATAACTTCATTAATATAAATAACGCAAGACGAAATACTTGTTATAACACATAGACATATCATAAACTTCGAAATAGAAAGTATAAGTAGAAAACAAAGTAAAGTTGTATGGTGTGCAAGTGAAAGCTAAAGTTGATCAAACCGTATCCACTCTTTAATGGGAGTCATCGATTCCCGCAATTCCTATGTCTACTTCGAATTTGGTCTAGACTCGTACAAAACCTCCACTAGGATGCTATTGTTTGTGAATATCAAATAAATGAATGTTGAAGAACAAAAACTTTTATTAATAAGTGCTTTGCAATTACACTCATACAACAATCGCTTAATTTAAGTATCTAGCGATCGAAATAAGAATCGAATCACTTATATATTTTTCTCACTAACACTTTGAGCGTAGCGAAATCTAGATAATTTTCACTCTCTATCTATGCATACACATCTACCATATGTCATGCCACTCAACACCATGAAAATTGTTGGTTTTGAATCCTATTTATAGAGTGCGAAGGGTTGCATCTATCCAAACGAAAATTTGTGTCCATTGGTGAAGGGTTGCATCACTTCATTGTGATTGGATGCAAAGTTTTATCCTTATGAAGCGTGATAAGTCACGATGGTGAATGGGTGTTATGATCGTGAATAATGTTTTTCTTCATAATTCTCTTTGCAACTTTACCAATCTTTGACAGCATCGATCTTAAGCCAAATCCTTGTGTTTCAAGCATCTTTTTGCACCTTTTTCACTCTTTTTACATAGAATTCCATCTTTGATCATTTTACTCCCAAGATTCACCTAGTTTTTACACTTACATGAAAAACAACAGCATACCACATGAAATCTTTTATATGAAGTATAAAATGACTCAAAACCATATTGTTTTATAAGTAAAATTATCATGATAATAAGTTTAATTATACACTTATCAAGATCTAGTAGGCTGCTAGGTTTTTTTAAAGTACGTACATAGAAAAGGTTTTTGCTAGATTTAACCTTGAGCAGTCAAGAAAGAGTTAGCTTCACATGTATCATGGGATTAAACTTTCTAAATCTAGTTGTCTGAGAACATAAGAGGAGAGATTGCACATGAATGGAATACCTTATGCTTCGACAATAAGATCCATCATGTATGTTATGGTATGCACTCGGCAAGACGTTTCAGATACCTAGAGTTTTAAGAGCAGATTTCAATCTGATATAGGTTAGAAGCACTAGATAGCCGTCAAAACTATCCTCAAGTACTTACGTACGACTAAGGATATGATTTTAGTTTATGGAGAAATGATCTCTATGTGAAGGGATACACTAACACAAGTTTTCAGTCCAACAGGGATGATTACATATCCCAGTCAAGTAATGTGTTATGTTAAACAGAGGGATAGTTTTCAAAAGAGACACGACTGTTGATTCAACCACTAAATTGAATATATTATTGCTTCTAAAGTAGCTAAGAAAGCTGTTTAGCTTAAGGGATTTAGTGGTGATCTTAGCATGGTGTCTAGCATTGTAAATCTAATAGTGGTCTATTTTGATAATAATGGGGCTATTGCTCAGGCAAAGGAACCACAGTCTCTTCAAAGAAATGGACACGTACTCAAAAAGTACAATCTCATTCAGGAGATAGTTTCTAGAAAGGATATAAGCTTAGAATATCCCTATGGGTCAGAATCTAGTGGATGGGATAACAAAACCATTGACTCAAGCTAAGCATAACCAACATGTTGACGAGTATGACATGAAGCACATGGGCAATTGGCTCTAGCGCAAGTGGGAGTTTGTTAGACATGATGTATGCCCTACAGGGAATCAGGTATATCTTTGTTAGTCACTTGTGTTTTACTATGAATAATCTAAATATCCCTAGTCTTAGTTTCATTGAGACTTGACATCAATGAAGCAGATAGACTAGCATGTTTAGGCTTACTCCTTGGAATTGATCCTAGAATTAATCTCACTAGTTGAAGGTGATACCTTGGGTTAACACATGAATGTATTTAGGTAATACATTGGTGATCATTATAAGAAAGACACTTGGAAATAACTATATCCATGTGTTGGTTTCATATCTTATTATTGTAGCAATACGAGTATCCTCAAACCTGAGATACTGGTTACCTTGTGTGAGATTTGCTATATTTTGGGTTATACTTATTCATACCCTAGTGATAAAGATGATGCGGTTGATTACGGGTATAGTGAGATCATTCATTGATAAGTTGAATAGTCAAGATGGGATCCATAGCCCTCCTAATATAGTGATATAATGGGAGTTGTACCTTAAGGCCTCATGTTGAAGTGATACACTCATAAACCTCTATCAAAGTATGATATTGATAGAACGGGTTTCTAGTCAATCTTAACACATAAAGGCATGTAGTGTTCTTCATGAACAAGTTTAATTCTAGCATAGCTACGGCTATTACATGAGCTAACACTTAATTTGAGCTCATTGAACTGCATGGTACTTACCCTTATTGAAGGAGTGTATTGTACTAGTTACTATTGTAGAAACAGATGATGTCACAAGAACATGATATTCTAATTATTGGGGATCATACACCTTTGCTAGAAAGCTCATTTGATCATTTAGAGTTATCGGGTTCCCTATCGGTTTGAAAAACTGATACTAAAGGTTCCTAGATGGGAAGCCAAGTTTAGGTTAACCTCTACCAACTCTATACTTCAAGATTCTATGAGGTCACTCACATTGGGCCTTCACTGGATTGAATAAAGGACTTATGGATAAGTTTTATACATAGAATGAAAGGGAGAGTCAAACTCATTTTTGATGGACTAATGTTGGTCAGACTAGTACACTAAGAAAGAATGGAAAGGTTTAACTAAGAAAGAATACCGTGAGTGGGCCTTGTGAGATTTCTCGTAAGGGTTCATGAGGTAAACTTGTGCGAGCGCTCAAAGCACTAGCGGGCTTGCAATTTTGCAAGCTTGGCAATGGTTACACGAAAACCCACAAGCAAGCCTCGCGAGCACTATGAAAATAGTGCTCGTGGAGGCCCATGAGGTGTGCCACAAGCGAGCTTGTAAGAAATCTCACAAGCCTGCATGGCTTGCCTTGCACGGCACTATTCCTCGAGAATCTCATAGAGCAGCTCACGAGCTTGCTAAAGCCCGCATGGGATTGGTGATTTTCACC
Organism: Euphorbia schlechtendalii; assembly: GCA_949673415.1. Taxonomy (NCBI): domain Eukaryota; kingdom Viridiplantae; phylum Streptophyta; class Magnoliopsida; order Malpighiales; family Euphorbiaceae; genus Euphorbia; species Euphorbia schlechtendalii. The sequence goes on along the minus strand of CATIWQ010137777.1, from coordinate 21,512 downwards.
AATCCTACGTTAGTTGAAGGGGTGCTTTTTTACCCTCCTTGGGCTATAAATAGCCCCCTTCCCCCTCCTTGTTTTCTCACTTCAACTCAACCTTCCTTCTATGTTTTGACTCCTTTTCTTGAGATTTTTTGTGTGAGAGCCTCCACTATTTTCTCTAGTTTTTGCAAGAATTATTTTGAAGGCTTATTCTTATTTTAAAAGGGCTTCTTAGTTGTATTTTCGGGTTGGTCTACGAGCAGTCTAGCAGTTTCTTGTTAACCGTTGAGTTCTCTCTCTACGTGACATTTGGATTGGTGGGTCCATGTGGACTTGTCATAGAGGCCATCTTGGCTTGGAGGCTTATGCTAATGGAGTGTTATCTGATTGCTCTAAGGGATTGCTGCATAAAAAAAAAGGCACACATCAAGTGGTAATACTCTAAACTTAGATGTTAGGTTTGTTTTAATAAGTTTTATAAACTTATAACATCTATGGAATATTTTAATTCACATAGCTCCCACTATGTCCTTGCACTATCACAGTATGAAATAGTCAGAGACTTTGTCTTATTATATCAACGAATACACACACACACACACACACATACATAATAATACATATAATACTAGCAAGATTCATAAATAGAGAAAATTAATAATATATGACAAATATTTCTTATTATTGATAAACAATAAACAAAAGTGTTTGCACATAAGTGACTAATAAAGACATATCACCCTAATTATCTTTAGGGCATACATCATGTCTAAGAAACTCCCAATTAAAATAGAGCCAATTGCCCATGTGCTTCATGTTATACTTGTTAACATGTTAATCATGTTTAACTTGAGTTAATGGCTTTGTTATCCCATTCGCTAGTTTCTTATCCATGGGGATGTATTCTAAGATTATATCTTTTCTAGCAGCTATCTCTTGAATCAGATGGTACTTTCTGAGTAAGTGTCCATTTATCTAACGAGACCGTGGTTCCTTTACCTGAGTAATAGCCCCATTGTTATTGTAGTAGACCACTATTGGATTTACAATGTTGGACACCTTGCCGAGATCACCAAAAATCCCTTTAGCCAGACAACTTGCTTTGTTGCTTATGAAGCAGCTTTATACTCAGATTTAGTGGTTGAATCAACAATTGTATCTAGTTTGAAAATTTTCCAAAAAACTTCCCCTCCATTAAACATAAACACATAACCTGACTAGGACTTGCGATTGTCCATGAAAAACTAAAAACTTGCATGAGTGAATCCCTTCACAGAGAGATCACTTTCTCCATAAACTAACAACATATCCTTAGTTCTTCGTAAGTACTTCTAGAGAGTTTTAATGACTATCCATTACTTCTCACCTTGATCAAATTGAAATCTTCTTATGATGCTCAAGGCATGTGAGAAATTTGGCCAAGTATATATAATAGCATACAAGATGGATCCTATTACCAAAGCATAGGGAATTCCATTCATGCACAGTCTCTTCTCTTGTGTTCTCGGATAATCAGATTTAGAAAGCTTAATTCCCTAAGACATGAGAAGATAACCCTTTCTTTACTGCTCAAAATTAAATCTTACCAAAACCTTGTCTATGTATGTACTTTGAGAAAGACTTATCAGCCTTCCGGATCTATCACGGTAGATCTTTACACCAATTGTAAAAGCTCCTTCTCCAAGGTCTTTCATGGAGAACTTCTTTGAAAACCATTACTTAATTGTTCAAAGAAAGGAACATCAATTCCTATCTATAATATGTCATCGACATACAATATAAGTAAAACAGCTGCACTCCCACTAACCTTTTTATATACACAAGGCTCATTAGCATTCAACACCAAACCAATTTCTTAGATTGTCTTATCAAACCTAAAATTTAAACTCCTTTATGTTTTCTTAAGTTTGAAAAGGGACCTTTGAAATTTACACACCTTTGAGGCCTCTTAAGATGTAAAACCTTCAGGTTGTATCATATTTACATCCCTATCGAGACTCCCATTAAGGAAAATAGTTTTCACACCCACCTGCCAGTTCTCATAATTACTATGAGCAACGATGGCAAAGAGTATCCTCAGAGACTTTAGCATGGCTACTGGTGAAAGGTTTCATCATAGTTAATGCCTTCTTTTTGACAATAACCCATTGCAACTAGCCTTGCTTTATAGGAAATTACATTAACATCCATGTTAGTTTTCTTTTTCAAAACCCACTTCTTGTTAGACATGATGTATGCCCAAGAGATGATTAGGGTGATATATCTTAATTATTTATAATGTACAAATAGTTTCAGATAATTATTAATAATAATTAAGGCATCGTTGTTGGTTATCAGTGCTTTCTGTTTATTTATATATCTCACTGGTATTATATGTGTATAGTATTAAATATGTATATGCGTATTGATAAGACAAAGTCCATGATAATTCATAGGATAAAAGTACAAGGACATATAGTGGGAGCTATGTGGTGTGAGAACTGCACATATGTGTTAATATGAAAAGTCTAAATATCCCTACTCATAGTCTCATTGATAATGGACATCAATGAAGCGAATAGACTAGCATGTGTAAGCTTACTCCTTGGATTAGATCCAAGCAGCAGATTTCATGGGTTGAAAGTGGTACCTTGAGTTAACACATGAATGTATTCGGGTAATACATTAGAGACCGCTATAAGATAGACACTCAGAAATAACTATATCCATGCGTTGGTGTCACGTCTTTTTGTAGTAGCAGTACAAGTATCCTCAGACTTCAGATATTGGTTACCTTGTGTATGAGTTTCTATACTTTGGCTCATACTTATTCATAACCTAGCTATCAGGATGATATAGGTGATTACGGGTATAGTGATGATCACATGTTGGTAAGCTAAGTAGTTAAGATGGGATCCATCGCTCTTGATATAGTAATATCATGGAAGATATACCTTAGGGCCCCTTGTTGAAGATACACACTCATAAACCTCTGATCAGAGTATAAGATTTATATAATAGGTTACTTGTCAATCTTGATACATTATGGAGAGTGGTCTTCTTCGTGAACTAGTCTAATTCCAGGATAGCTATAGCTATTGTATGAGCTAACACTTAATCTTATCTCAATAAACTGGATGGTACTTAACCTAATGGAAGGAGTGTATTGTATTAGTTACTATTGCAGAACTAAATAAAGTCACAGCATGTGACATTCCAAGTATCGGGGGATCATATACTCTCACTAGAAAGCCCATTTGATAATTTAGAGTTATCGAGTTTCTTATCAGTCTGGAACACTAAGCATAAAGGTTCCTAGATGGGAAGCCAAGTATACGTTAACCTCTAGCGACTCTATACTATGAGATCCTATGAGGTCACACACTTTGGGTCTTTACCGAACTAATGAAAGAACCTATAGACTAGGTCTTTGTCGAGAATATTTGTTTATCGAATTCGTTAGTTTAATTATTAATAGGTTGGACCAAATTAATAATTAATGGGAATAAAGATAAAATAGGGAATATTGAATAGAGCAGAGCAAGGAAATTTTTCCCGTTGCGAGTGTTAGACATGATGTATGCCCTATAGGCAATTAGAGCGATATATCTTTATTAGCTATTATGTACAATCAGTTTCGAATTATTATTAATAATAATTAAGGCATCTTTATTGCTTATTAGTGCTTTTTGTTTATTTCTGTATCTTACTGGTATCATATATGTATAGTGTTAACTATGTATATGCGCATTGATAAGACAAAGTCCGTGACTACTTCATAGCATATAAGTGCGTGGACATAGTGGGATCTATGTGGTGTGAGAACTACACATACGTGTTATTATGAATTGTCTAAATATCCATAGTCATACCTTCATTGAGACTGGACATCAATGGAACAGACAGACTAGCATGTGTAGGCTTACTCCTTGGATTAGATCCAAGCAGCCGATCTCACGAGCTGAAAAAGTACCTTGAGCTAACACATGGATGTATTCGTGTAATACATTGGAGACCGCTATAAGATAGACGCTTGGAAATAACTATATCCATGTATTGGTGTCATGTCTTATTATAGTAGCAATACAAGTATCCTCAGACCTGAGTAACTAGTTACCTTGTATAAGAGTTGTTATACTTTTGGTCATACTCTGGCAATCAGGATGACATGGGTGATTAAAGGTATAGTGATGATCACATGTTGGTAAGCCGACTAATCAAGATGGTTTCCATTGCTCTTGATATAGTTATATAATGGGAGATGTACCTTAGGGCCCCTTGTTGAAGTGACACACTCATGAACCTTTTAACATAGTATAAGATTGATAGAACGGGTTTATAGTCAATCTTGAAACATATTGGTCGAAGTGGTGTTCTTCGTGAACAAGTCTAATTCCAGGATAGCTATGGCCATTACATGAGCTAACACCTAATCTAATCTCAATATACTAGATAGTACTAAACCTGATGGAAAGAGTGTATTGTATTGGTTACTATTGCAAAACAGTATCAAGTCACAAGAACGTGACATTTCAGGTATCGGGGGATCATACGCCTTTGCTAGAAAGTCCATTTGATCGTCTAGAGCTCTTGGGTTCCATATCAGTCTGGAACACTAAGCCTAAAGATTCCCAAATGGGAAGCTAAGTTTTGGTTAACCTCTAGAGGCTCTATACTTTGGGATCGTACGAGGTCACACACATTGGGTATTTATTTGACTAAGTAAAGAACCTATAAACTAATTCTATGCCGAAAATATACGTTGTCGAATTCGTTAGAAGAATTATTAATTGTTTGGACAAAATTAATAATTAAAGGGAATAAGGAGAAAATTGGGAAAATTTCACTAAGCGATGTAAGGGAATTTTTCCCATTGCGAGTGGGCCGCCCCAAACAAACACAAGTTGTTTAGAGTGGGGCCTGGGCAGTTGCCCCAAGAGCTAAGAAGCTCGTAGGTTTCTACCGCACGGGCTAAGTGCTCATGCACTAGTGGCCCACAAGCCAAGCTTGCGGGACAGCTCGTAAACTTGGATTGTGGGGCAGCAAGCCGCCACATGGCCCGCTTAAGTAGTCTATACATGCGGGTCGACCCTCGTGGAGCCGGAGCTCCTCCCGTCGACCCGCGGGTGGGATGGGAGATCCTTGAGGAGAGTTTCAAACTCCCCTCCCACTATAAATAGTGTTTCCCAATCCCCTTTTCTATATACTTTAACTTAGCCTTTTCTCTTTGTATTTCGACATCTCTTTCTTCGTTTGTTGTGTGAGATCCTTCATGAGTTTCTCCAAACAACAAAGAATTCTTTTGTAGGCTGTTTCTATTCTAAGTGAGCCTTCTGAGTTTATATTTTCGAGTTTGTCTTCCAGCAGTCTAGCAACTCTTGTTTACAAACGGGTTCTTCCTCAATAAAGTTTTGGCCGGTTAAGATCACCTAGTTTGGAAGCTCATGTTAAAATCTTGTTTTCTACAAATTGATTACATTATGCTATGCATGACTTAGGGTACAATTCCTATTATAGAAAATGATGTGAAAACTAGATTAAGGTTTTGTTTAAACTTAGTCTAGTTGATTATCATATAAATTAGTAATGTTTTAACACACATGTAAATGCTTTAATTGATAGATGTCTCGTACTTCACTTAATTAAAGAATGAAATCTTTAAATCATAGTTTTCCATGGGATAACAAATCGAAGTGCCCATGGTTATTTAGCAAGGATAGGACTTGGCTTCTCATTCACTTCAAGGGAGGCCTCTCCTACATGGAAATCTCCATCGGTATTAGACTCAAAAGTACCTGAGGGACTTTTATAACTTAGTAGATTTCTATGTGGAGTCATGGCATAATGGAATTATTATAATATCGGTGCAATGACTTACACATGGACATTGTTTGTTTTGCATTCTATGTGGAGTCTTGGCATAATGGAATGATTATGATATACTAGTCCAGATAATGTTCCCTTAGAGTTAATAATTCCAAATAGCCCTGAATTATTATTTTCATAATCATATCCATCGTATAAGACCTAGACTTGGGCGAGATCAACGGCACCAATAAAATCCCCACAAAAATATTAAGGCGCTATATAGTCTTTCCATAATAAGTCATAATACGAACCTTATTAATGGATGTAAGCACATGTAAAACATGCTTTTCCTTAACATGTGTTTGGTTATGAGACTAGATGGGGTTAAATCCTTAACCAAGATGGTTTAGTTATCCATATTATTAGAGCTAATTCCAAATTGGAGATGTATTTGAGGAGTCGTGCAATTGGTTACACACGTCTTAAGAAAGAGATCTCAAATGGATTAGCAATTGTAAGAGATGCAAATGGACGAGATGGGTTCTAACCATGGTTGTCTTATTGTGGCTTGACCAGTGATAGTGGGGGTCATGATGAGTGGCTATGGATTCTACCAACTAAGGAAAATTGGTTCAACCAAATTTCCCTAATTAAAATAGAAGGTGCTATATGTATGTCGAGAAAATAGTAGGAATTATGTGTTTAATGAAAGACCTTATATTAAATGCATGTATATATACTAATGTCTAAGAAAATTTTATTTTATATCTAGGTTGAACAATGAATCCAAACATAATTCTCTGTCCAATACTTGACAATAAATTGAAAGGGATCAATTTTGACGACTTGTTCAAAGATCTTAGAAAGGAGCTTGAGAAAAGCCACATGGATTATGTTCAAGATAATCCATAGCAAGTCAATCCTAATGCTGAGGCTTTTATCAAAGAGAAAGAAGCATATCTTAAGCACAAGAAGGATGCTTTCGTGGTCTCATTAGTGATGCTCAAAAACCATGATTTTGAAGCTTAAGAAATTGCATGAAGGTATGGACATAAAATCCATGCTTATTCATCTTAGAGGACTTCATGAGGGAATGAATGCTGAAATTTATCTATAACTATGAGAGGGATGATGGGATCCTGACCATTGAGCAATGCATAGAATACTTACAGTATTCAAGGAGATTAGCTCAGATAGGAATCAACACAGATTCCAACCATGACATACAGCTTGTGACAAAAAGTCTATCTGATAAACATTCACCCTTTGTGAAAGATTATCTTATGTCAAGGAAGACCAACAAGACATTTGAGTTTATCGAGAAAGTTAGAAGTTTTGAAGAAGGTTTAAGGGCTAGAGGAACATGTACCTTAGCAAGTAGAACTTGCATCAAAGGTAAAGGTTTAAAACCCAACAACAGGAAGGTAAAATATGTTGTTATTGAAATGGAGAAGCTTAAAGGAATATGTTTAATGTGCGGAAGGCCAGGACACTAGAAATGTGATTGCAAAGTTGTGATTTTTTAACCAAATGAAGAAGAAGCCAAGCGAGGCATCTACTTCAAGTATGTTCATGATAGAGAGTCTCTCTAGAATTCCCTATGAGTCTACTTGAGTATTAGATACTGGTTGTGGTGCTCATATTTGTAATTTTGTACAGGGCTTGCTAAATAGTTGGAGGCTTGCAAAGAAGAAAATGAACCTAAGAGTTGGAAATGGAGCACGGGTTGCTGCAACAGATGTAGAGACATATCGCCTTCGTTTTCCTAGTGGCCTTGTTTTAGTTTTAAATAATTGCTATTATATTGCTACTGTCACTAAGAATATTATTTCTATTGCACTTTTAGCAACAGAGGTATTTAAAATTTTATTTTCTAATAATAAATGTCCAATTCAACATGCTAATGTTCTTTATGCTTATGGAATATATGTTGATGGCATTTATGTTCTAGATACTGAAATTGAAATTCTAAATATGAACATTGTTAAAAAATCAAGATTAGATAATGAGAAATCCTCATATTTATGGCACTATCATCCAGGCCATATAAATGAGACTCACTTAACTAAGTTACACAAATGTGGAGACTTAGGCCCAATGGAATGGGTGTCCTATGGTGAGTGTGAGCCTTGTTTAAAGAGTAAGATGATTAAGAAACCTTTCAAAGGAAAAGGACATTATGCTACTAGTACTTTGGAAATAATAAATTGGATGTATGGGGTCCAATGAGTGTTAAGCCACATGAGGGTTTCGTCTATTTCATAACCTTTCTAGATGATTACTCGCAATATGGTTATTTGTACCTCATGAGGAACAAATCTAAAAGTTTTGAGAAATCTAAAGAGTTCTAAACTGAAGTAGAGAAACAGCTTGGGAAAAGTATCAAGATCCTCCGATCTGATCGAGGCAGTGAATACTTAAGCCAAGAGTTTTAGGATTATCTAAGATATAATGGTACTTTATCCTAATGGACACCTCTTTATAAACCCCAACACAATGGAGTGTCAAAAAGGAGGAATCGAACCCTACTCGATATTGTTCAGTCCATGATGAGCCAAGAAGAACTCAACAGATCCTTTTGGGGCTATGCACTTAAGAGCGTAGTTTATATTCTAAATAGAGTGCCCTCTAAATTAGTTGATCAAACTCCAAACAAGTTATTGTATGGTAAGAAACTCACTCTTTCTCGCTTGAGAGATTGGGGATGCCTTACTTAGGTAAAGAGGACGAGTTCAAATAAGCAGGGTGCTAAGTTTGACAGGTGTCTTTTTGTAGGTTACCCTAAGGAGACTATAGGGTATACCTTCTTTGATTCTAAGGAACAAAAACTCCTTGTTTCTAGAAATGCTCAATTCCTCGAGAAGGAGCATATACTTGCGAAAGCTAGTGGGAGCAACCTTGAGCTAAGCACTCAAGAAGATCAAATAGACAATTAATTGATTTTACCTACACCTATTACACAAGAAAGTGTAAAGCATGGAACAGCCTATTATAACACCGACATTGCGTAGGTCAAGCCGGGCTCAAATTGCTCTCTAGCTATATGGGTTTGTCAATTCTGATTATAAACATATCTTCCTTATGGAAGATGATGAGCCCATGACTTATAAGGGGTAATGGAAGGCTCAGAATCTGATAAATGACTTACAGCCATGAGGTTGGAGATGGACTCCGAGTACAAAATTCAAGTCTAGAGCTAGATTGATGCTCCAAGAGGCTGCTAGCTCTTTCGCAAAGTAAGTACATAGACAAGGTTTTGGCTAAATTTAACCTTGAGCAGTCAAGAAAGGGTTATCTCCCAATATCTCACGGGATTAACCTTTCTAAATCTGAGTTTTCGAGAACACAAGAGGAGAGTCTACCCATGACATGAATACCCTATGCCTTAGTGATAGGTTCCATCATGTATGCTATGGTATACACTTGGGCTAACGTCTCACATGCATTAAGCATCACAAGCCGATTTCAAACTGACCTAGGTGAGAAGCACTGGATGGCTGATAAAACTATCCTCAACTACTTACATAGAACTAAGAATATGTTTTTATTATATGGAGAATGTGATCTCACTTCAAAGGGATACATTGACGTGAGTTTTTAATATGACAGGGATGATTATAAGTCCTAGTCAGGTTATGTGTTCATGTTAAATGGAGGGGTAGTTGTTTGGAAAAGTTTCAAATAAGATACTACTACCAATTCAAGCACAGAATCTAAATATTTGGCTGCTTCTGAAGCAACTAAGCAAGCTATCTGGCTTAAGGGATTTATTGGTGATACCGGTGTGGTGTCCAGCATTGTAAATCCCATAGCAGTATATTGCGATAACAATGGGGTTATTGCTCAAGCAAAGGAACCATGGTCTGGTCACAAAAACAAACATATACTCAAAAAGTACTATCTCGTTCAAGAGATTGTAGCAAAAAAAGATATAAATTTAGAATACATCCCGATGGATCAGAATCTAAAGGAGGGGTCAACAAAGCCATTGACTAAAGTTAAACATAACCAGAATGTTAAGGAGTATGGCATCAGGCACATGGGCAATTGGCTCTAGTGCAAGTGGGAGAATATTAGATATGATGTATACTCTAGAGGCAATTAGGGTGATATATCTTTATTAGCTACAATGTACAAACCGTTTTGAATTATTATTAATAATAATTAAGGAATCTTTGTTCTTTATCAATGCATTCTATTTATTTAAGTATCTCACTAGTATTATAAACGTATAGTATTAAATATGTATATGCGCATTGATAAGACAAAGTCTATGACTACTTCATAGAGTATAAGTGCGTGATATAGTGGGAGCTATGTGGTGTGAGAACTGCACATGCGTATTACTATGAATAGTCTAAATATCCCTAGTCATAGTTTCATTGAGATTGGAAATCAATGGAACGGACAGACTAGCATGTGTAGGCTTGGATTAGATCTAAGCAGCCAATCTCACAAGCTGAAGGTGGTACCTTGAGTTAACATGTGGATGTATTTGGGTAATACATTGGAGAATACAATAAGAGAGACACTTGAAAATAACTATATTCATGTGTTGGTGTCATGTCTTATTGTAGTAGCAGTACAAATATCCTTAAACTTGAGATACTGGTTACCTTGTGTAGGAGTTGCTATACTTTGGGTCATACTTATTCATACCCTGGCGATTAGGATGACACAGGTGATTACGGGTATAGTGATGATCACATGTTGGTAAGCCGAGTAGTCAAGATGGGATCCATCGCTCCTAATATAGTGATATAATGGGAGATGTACCTTAAGGCCCCTTGTTGAAGTGACACACTCATGAACATCTTATCAAAGTATAAGATTGATACAATAGGTTTCTTGTCAATCTTGATAGCTACGGCTATTATAGGAGCTAACACTTAATCCAAGCTCAATAAACTGGATGGTACATAACCTGATGGGAGGAGTGTATTGTATACTACTACAAAATCGAGTCATACTCCTTTGCTCTATTTGATCGTCTAGAGCTATCCGATTCCATATCGGTCTAAAACACTAAGCCTAAAGGTTCCCAAAAGGGAAGCCAAATTTAGGCTAACCTCTAGCGGCTCTATACTTTGGGATCCTATGAGGTCAAACACTTTGGCTCTTTATCAGACTAAGTAAAGAACCTATAGACTGGGTCTATGGCGAAAATATAAGTTGTCAAATTTGTTAGAAGAATTAGTACTTGGTTGGATCGAATTAATAATTAAAGGGAATAAGTAAAAATCGGGAAAATTGCACTAAGCGAAGTAAGGGATGTTTTCCCATTGCAAGTGGGCCCCAAAAAAACACGGGTTGTTTAGAGTGGGGCCTACCCCCCTTCCCCACAAGGTAAGCAGCTCGCGGGTTGCTAGCACACAGGATAGGCCTGCATTGTTTCACTCCCCTTCTCTATATACTTCAACTAAACCTTTTCTGTTTGAGTTCGACATCTCTTTCTTTATTCATTGTGTGAGATCCTTCACGAGTTTCTCCAAACAACGAAGAATTCTTTTGAAGGCTCTTTCTATTTGAAGTGAGTCTTCTCATTTTATATTTTTGGGTTAGCTTTCGAGCGGTCTAGAAGCTGCTGTTTATTAACGGGTTCTTCGTCAACGAGGTTTTGGTCGGTGCAGATCTGTATGGGTCAATCAAAGAGGCTCTCCTAGTTTAGAAGCTCGGGTTAACAAAGTTCTGCAGAATTGCTCTAAGGAAACACCTTCACCAAAAGAGAGAAAGCATGCATCAGCTGGTAATGCTCTAAACTTAGATGCTAGGTTTCTTTTATATGCTTTATAAACCTAAAAGCATCTATGGAATGTATTAACCTAGATTATATTAATCATGGCATGCTTAGGAGATCCTTAGGTTAATTTTATGTTTTGAAACTTCACATTGTAATATTTATATGTTCAATTACTATCTTGATTAATCAGCAACGAGTGGGCCCTCAACGAACACGGGATGTTCGGAATGGGGCACACGCAGCCACCCCGCAAGCTGAAAAGCTCATGGGGGGGGCTAGCGTGCGATTAGCTTACACGTGATAGCGGTCTACACGTCTGTAAGCATTGCCCATGGTAGTGCTTGCGCTAGCCCGCAAGCATGGGCTTGTAGGAAGGCCCGTAAGCCCATGCTTGCAGCTTAAAGCAAGCCCTCTAGGGCTTACCTTGTGGAGGCTGTGAGCGGGTCAACCCACGGGTAAAAGTTACCCGCATGATTGACCCACTTTTCGGGATGGGAATATTTCCATCCCACATTGTGTTTGAGGGGCAATCAAACACTCCCCCACTCCCTCTAAATAGTTCTCACCTCTCTCATTATTCCACACTCCAGCTCAGCCTTTCTCTCTGAGTTCGACATCTCTTCCTTTGTAAGTTGTGCGAGATCCTCCACGAGTTTCTCAAAGAAGTGAAGAATTCATTAGTTGGCTCTTTCTATTTTAAAGTGAGCATTCTCAATTTATATTTTTGGGTTGGCCTTTGAGCAGTCTAGCAACTGATGTCTACTAACGGGTTCTACCTCAACGAGGTTTTGGTCAGTGAAGATCCATAAGGATCAATCATACAGGCTATCCTAGTTTGGATACTTGTGCTAACAAAGCTCTATCGAATTGCTCTAAGGGAACGCCGCATCCAAATCAAAGAGAAAAGCATGCATCAACTAGTAATGATCTAAACTTATATACTATTGTTTCTTTTATAAGTTTTATAAACCTATTGGCATCTGTGGAGTGTTTCAACTTTGATTATATCAATCATGGCATGCTTAGGAGATCCTTTTAGGTTAATTTTAAGTTTTGAATTTTCGCCTTGCAACGTTGCATGTTCGAAAACCGTCCTGATTAACTAGAAGTGGTATCATAACCTGCCTTATGCTATGTATGATTTATTATAATATGTTGAAATTGATATTTTCTATGAATTTATTAAAGTATGCTATGAATGACTTACGTTTCGATCCCATTATAGAAAATGATGTGATAACTAGATTAAGGTTTTGCTCAAACTTAGTCTAGGTGATTATCATATAAATTAGCAATGTTTTACCACATGTGTAAATGTTTCAATTGAGGGTTATCCCGTATTTCACTAAATTAAAGAACGAAATCTTTAAATCATAGTTGTTCGTGGTACAATGAATCGAAGTGCCCATGGTTATTTTGGCAAGGATTGGACTTGGTTGCTCATTTACCTTAAGGGGGTCTCTCCTACCTGGAAATCTCCATCAGTATTAGGTTCAAGTGCACCCAAGGAACTTTTATAACTTAGTTGATTTCTTGTATGGGAATTGGATTTCGCATATGGTTTTATAAACGTGGTTTAAGTTGTTAAATTAAAACTTATAGACATAGGTGCAAGAACTTAAACATGGACCTTGTTTGTTTTGCATGATACGTGGAGTCTTGGCATAATGGAATGATTATGATGTACCAGTCTTGAGCATGTTCCCTTAGAGTTAATAATTCTAAATAGCCCGTAATTATTATTATCATAATCATATCCATCATATAAGACCCAGACTAGGGCGAGACCAGCGGCACCAATAAAAAACCTACAACAATATTAAGGCGGTAGATAGTCTTCCATCATAAGTTGTGATATGAACCTTATTAATAGATGTAAGCACATGTACAACATGTCTTCCCTTAACATGTGTTTGGTCATGAGACTAGATGGGGTTAATGCCTTAACCAAATGGGTTAGTTGTCCTTATCAATGGAGCTAATGCCAAATTGGAGACACATTTGAGGAGTCGTACAATTGGGTACACATGTCTCGAGAAAAGAGAGCTCAAATGGATTAGCAATTGCATGAGATGTAAATGGACGGGTTCCAATAATGATTGTCTTGTTATGGCTTAACCTACTATAACGGGAGTCATGATAAGCAGTTCTGGATGCTACCTACTAAGTAAAATTGGTCAAACCAAATATCCTGAATTTAAATAGAATGGGCTATTTAAATATCGAGAAAATAGTAAGAATTATTTATTTAATTAAAGAACTTACATTAAATGCATTTACATATAATAATTTCTAAACAAATTTTATCTTATATCTGGGTTGAATAAGAATAATAACATTGATATGCATCTGATTAACAATAAGTTTTACAGAGGAGACAACTTTCATGAGTGGTTCAAGTGTGTGACAAGGTTCCTAACGAGCCTTGGTATGGATTATGTACTAGATAATCCATATCCCGAACTCCCTAGAGAAGATCCTTTCATTTATCAAATTGATAAGTATGTGAAGCATAAAAGGGACTATTTTTTCGTAAAGAACTTCATGGTCAACACTATGCATTTGCAGCTTGATTGTGCATCTTGTAATGATGCAAGTCTAGGGGCTGACACCTCAACAAGTGAGTTTACCATGACTCTTTATGATAACTCTGAACAGTTAAGGAAAATGGGAGTATACTTAAGATCAGGATACCTTGAAACAGTTTGTATTGAAAGGTCTACTGTATTGGTATGACAGTTTAAAAATAGATTTATAAGGCATCAATTATTATTGTAATTTTTCCGAGATGGTAGACTTGTTGGAACAATATGTATACAGTTTAGAAATAAACTTGAGAATCAACTTGTTGCTGAGGATCTAAAGATAAGAAATTCTAGGGCTTTCAAGGTCAAGAGAAGACTCATGAAAAGTGTCGAAATGAAACGCGAGTGAAAAGCTCAGATTTCTAAACAAATGAAGAAGAGGCAAAGTGAGGCATCTACTTCAAGTATGTTCATGATAGAGAGTTTCTCTACAGCTCCCTATAAGTCTACTTGGGTATTGGATGTTTGTTGTGGTACTCATATATGTATTTTTGTGCAAAATTGTAGAACAATAGAAGGCTTGCAAAGAAGGAAATGGAGCACAAGTTGCTGCAATAGCTATAGGGACATACAGCCTTCATTTGCCTAGTGGCCTAATTTTATTTTTGAACAATTGCTATTATATTCTTGCTGTCACTAAGAATATTTTTTTCGTTGCGTGGTTAGCAATAAAGGAATTTTAGATTTTATTTTCTAATAATAATTGTCAAATTCGACGTAATAATGTTTTTATACTTGTGGAATCTCTGTTTATAGCATTTGTGTTCTAGATACTAAAACTAAAATTCTAAATATGAACATTGTTAAAAAATCTAAATTAGATAGTGAGAAATCTCTATACTTATGGCATTGTTGTCTAGGCCATATAAATGAGACACGCTTAACTAAGTTACACAAATGTGGTGACTTATGCCCAATGGAATGACAATCCTATAGTGTGTGCGAACTTGTTGAAAGGGGAAGATGACTAAGAAACCTTTTAAAGGAAAGCATCAACGTGTCACTAATACCTTGGAAATAATACATTCAATGTATGTAGTCCAATGAGTGTTAAGACACATGAGAGTTTCCTCTACATCATAATATTTATCAACGATTATTCGCTATAAGGTTATCTGTACCTTATAATGCACAAGTTTGAGAGGTTTTACAAATTTAAAGAGTTCAAAACCGGAGTAGAGAAATAGCTTGGGAAAAGTATCAAGACCCTTTGATATGATCGAGGCGATGAATACTTAAACCAAGAGTTTCAGGATTATCTAAGGTGTAATGGTATTTTATCCTAGTAGACACCTTTTTATACACCCAACATAATGGAGTGTCAGAAAGGAGGAATCGAACCCTACTTGTTATTGTTTGGCCCATGATGAGCCAAGCGAAACTCAACAGATCCTTTTGGGGTTATGCACTTTAGAGCGAAGTTTATAATCTAAATAGAGTGCCCTCAAAATTAGTTGATCAAACACCATACGAATTGTGGTATGCTAAGAAACTAACTCTTTCTCACCTGAGAGTTTGGGGATATCCTACTTACGTAAAGAGGATAAGTTTAGATAATGTGGGTGCTATGTCTGATAGGTGTCTATTTGTAAGTTACCCTAAGGAGACTATGGGGTATACCTTTAATAATCCCAAGGAACAAAAATTCCTTGTTTCTAGAAATTCTCAATTCCTTGAGAAGAAGCATATACTTGCGAAAGCTAGTGGGAGTGATAAATGTATAATTACACTTATTATCATGATATTTTTACTTATAAAATGATATGGTTTAGAGTCATTTTATACTTCATATAAAAGATTTCATGTGGTATGTAGTTGTTTTTTATGCAAGTGAAGAAACTAGGTGAATCTTTGGAGTAAAATGATCAAAGGTGGAATTCTATGTAAAAAGAGTGAAAAAGGTGCAAAAAGATTCGTGGAACATAAAGAATTGGCTTAGGATTGAAGTTGTCAAAGATAGGTAAAGTTGCAAGGAAAAATCATGAAGAAAAACATATGTCACGATCATGACACCCATTCGCGATCTCTACTTATCATTCTTCACAAACAGAGTGTTACAAACCAATGTTCACAATTGTGACATGTATATCGTGCTCGTGACTTGTGACGGTTATGGATAACTATTCTCAACTACAAACCGCTAGATAAAAATGATCAACCGCCATCAATTGTCAGATAAAAAGATACCTTTTGGAAGCAGTCCAACCATGAAAAGGTGCCTTTCCATTGAAGATGAGGATGAAATTTTGCATCCAATCACATTGAAGTGATGCAACTCTTCGCCAATGGACACAACTCTTTATTTTGGATCGACTCAACCTTTCACAATCTATAAATAGAGGTTTAATCAACCAATTTTGTGAATGGCATATGAGCAATGAAGAAAATGTGTATGCATAGATAGAGAGTGAAAATTATATAGATTTCGCTAGTTCAAAGTGTTAATGAGAAAAATGTATAAGTGATTTGATTCTTATTTGGATCACTAGATTTCTCCACAAATTCTAGCGATTTTTGTATGAGTGTAATTGCAAAGCACTTATCAATAAAAGTTTCTATTCTTCAACATTCATTTATTCGATATTCACAAAGAATAGCATCCTAGCAGAGGTTTTGTACGAGTTGAGACTGCATTCAAAGTAGATGCAGGAATTGCTAGAATTGATGACTCCCATTAAAAGAGTGGATACAGTTTGATCAACTTTAGATTTCACTTGCATAGCTTACAACTTTACTTTGTTTTCTATTTATACTTTCTATTTCGAAGTTTATGATATGTCTATGTGTCATAACTAGTATTTCATCTTGCATCTCTTTTATTAATCAAGTTATATGCTTTCGAGTTAACTTTAAGAGTGATTTCGGGGTTAACAAGATTATCTATAATCACTAGACCTGTGATTATAACACAGTTTAGTGAGCCAACATTTTTGGACTAGTAACTTCCTAAATATGGCTATGTGAGAGCGACCCCTACTAAGCATAGTATTATTGTTATCCTTGTTTTTATAAGATCATAATTTGTTTACCCTAGATTTAGAAAAGTCATTTCATGTGTTGGTCTGCGATGAATTATTGAATATTTGGGTGTCCAGAACCGTGTTTGTTAAAGTTATCTAGTGTATGAAATATTCTTGATGATTTTGCATGTTTTTCTCTACTATACTTGCTCTAAGGAATATCTATATAGTTTATATTTTCTCTAATCTGTTCATGCATCTGTTTATTCATCAGTACACCATTTCGAAACCCTATAATTTATTTTATTTTCTTTTATTCCGTAACTCTAGTTGGTCCTTAAAACTGAATTCCTTCCCTATGGGATCGATATCTTTTAAAACTACAACTATATACTTGTAGTTACCATCATTTTTCTATTTGATAAGCGGTTCTGATAACACCTATTCAATTTAGAACTTTTACATTATCAGTAAAAAAGTGGAGAACAAGTTTTTGGCACTATGTTCGGAGATAAGTCTTTCGAAACGAGTATACCCAAAATCTTGCGAAAAAGTTTTTAGAGCCATTCCCGGGAAAGGCAAGTGCATTCTAAAAAATTAAATACTAGGAGACTACAGTACATTTTCCAATTATATCTATTTGTTTATTTCTAAAACTATCTATCCTAACTTGGATGTGAATAATGATATGGAATAATCATCTTGGAGGTGATACGTCATATTATTACATCTGAATTCTCGATAAATAGAAGATTTTCTTCTATTTCACCAATTCGCGTTCGTGATCCCATTTCACGCTCGTGAATCCCTTAATAGAACTTTCTGTTTCTCAAATTTTGTAAGTCATGATCGTGACAATTATTCACGATCATGACTTGTTCAAAAACTATAGTAGTTTAGCAGTTATTGTACGGTTATTCCTCCAAACTCTATAAATTGATGTGCGAGTGTTCATCATTTCTCACTTCTACAATCTGAATTTCTAACCTTTTCAATCACAATTCAGTTCCAAATCTTAAACCATCCCATTTCTTCAAAAATTCTTTCATTTCAAAATGATCCTACCAAATAAATCCAATCTAGTTCCTTTCTCAAACTTACAAGAATGGTATGAGTCACCATTTTCGATCTATTCTCATGAAGAAGGAGATCATTTTAAGATAATCAAGGATGCTGAATACAAAAGTTCCTACACCATTCATAATAACAGTTTCATTAATCTTGGGGTTTATGACAGGGTAATGTACTATCTCATTATTCTGAACTTTGTCATTTATCCAAACATGTCTCTAGGGAATAGTGTAGATAACTGTATGGAGATGTTGGTAACATTGGCGTGGAAGAACGATAAGAAGGACTACATGGTTTATCCTCATCTCGAAAAAGAATATAAGTTGATAAGGAAAGCACTTGACAAATATATGGGATTTCCATAGGATTGCTACAACAAGATGCTTCCTGGATGGGATCCTTTACCAATATGGAACCGCCTGACTGGCCAAACTGAGTTCAAACAAGCATCTTCCTATAGTAGGTGGATTCATGATCCTTGTTTGCTCGCTTTGCACTTTTACTTAAGTGGTGTATTATTTGGTAAGTCAACTTTCGATCTTGTCATTCTTGAAGAATTATTTGTGATGGAAGCAATTTAGAATGGCCCACCTATTGATGTTGCGGGGATACTGATGCAGACACTTATGTCTGCCGCACAAAATCCTGGAATGACAGAATATGGGTGTCGAACGATGACAAATCTATTGGGATAGATTGGGAGAATGCCCTATTCCACTAAAGTCTTTACTGATGAAGATGAGATTCCAGAATTAACTATGGAAGTATTCTTCAAGTATGGATTTCTGGTTAAGTGTATTGGAGAAGATAGAATCAGTCATGATTGGAAATCATTGGATGAGAGAGTGGAAGATGAGAGAATAAGAGAAAGGGAAATTTCCAGGGAAGAAGAACAAAAAGTAACCAACCTCTGAGGAAAGTTGAATGAACTGACGGAGGTGTAAATCTCAATTCATAGGAAAATCAATGATATTCATACGCTGATATTTGACATTGAGAGAGATATATGGGAATCTTATTATAAGATTGATCTGTTGACAAACTTGATTTCTTCTGAATAATTATTCACTTTTCACTTAGGTTTAGGATTTCGTATAGTTTGTTGTTTGTTGTCTGTTTGTTGTTTTTTTAATTGTATGCCTGTAAATGTATGTTACGTATGAAAATAAATTTGAACAATAAGACGATGATGTTCAATTACTATTAGTAAATATTTATTTATATTTAACATGTTTGTTTTTCTAAGTTATTCTAGGACTAAGTCTAAAAATTGAAGAAATAGATGAATTGAAGATGGTCACGACCGCGACTATAGATCACGCCCGTAACATTATGCAGAAAAACCTTCTATTCTTATTGTGTAGAAAGTCATGATCATGACAAGCCATCGTGATCGTGACATGGGATGAATATAACCATTGCAAATCGTGATTAATAAGTAATAGATGGCTGAAACTGCCATTAACGGCTAGTTCGAAGGAAACTATCAACAAGAATACGGTTGTCCTTGTCCAATTCGTTCACATGAGGAGGGGAATGATTTCAAGTTCTAAGCAAATTGGAAATCATCGGTATGATCTTTCTTGATTTAGTTTTCTTAGAGACTTTAGGCCTCCATGAGCAAATGGGGATGTATATCTCTGATTTGGGTTTAAGCACGTTTGTTGGAATGTGATTTCCACAAAATCACGAGTGGATTTTGGAATGTCTAATAACATTAGATTTTGAAGATAAGAAGAAGAGGGTAATTCAATTTTGCAACCAACGTATACATTATACTGTCACAAGAGAGATGATGAGTACTTGGTTCGGGGTTTGAAGTTGAAAATTCATCAAGAATGATGGAATCTTTTCAAGAAATTGAGATTGGGAAAATTCAACGGGCAAGAGAGTTTTCGAGCCCAAAAATTCTCTAAATAAACTTATTAGGATGAGTGTATTCTTCTACTCCACAAATATCTTACCACTTCGGTATTTTGTCAAATAGAGAACACTGAAGTCCAAAAGAGAAATTTGTTTGTTCTTTCTTTTGCAATGAATAAGCAAAAAGCAGAGTTCGTGGATATAATTTGGGACATGATGAAGAAGAATTCAACAAGCATGAGGAACAAGATTGATGCGGCCAAAATTATCACCGCCGTTAAATTGGGTGAATGAAACGAGCTCCCCTATGTTCAACAACCGGGTGAGTACTTTCGATATATGGATGCGAGTTACTTGAAGAATACCGAACTTCTTCAAGAGAATGATGGTGTCTATTCTTTCTACTCCTACTCCAACCGCACCAAGAAACTAATCTCGACTGATGATGATTCTTCCGTTAGCCCATCTGATCCAACTGCTAGACATCATCAAGGCAAGGCTCCGATGATTGAAGAAGAAGATGAAGATGAAGAAGATGAAGCTCTGGAAGATTGGAAGGTGAGTATGTAACAAAAATTGGACAATTGCCAAGCGGAACTTGGGGTAATGAAAAAAGACATGAAGATTCTAAAGAAGAGTAATAAAGAGATGCTTTGAAAATTACTATCTTTCTTTAGAAAACAAAATTGTCAATTTACTCCTAGTCCCCCGGATTCTCCTTCTCAATAGACGGGTTTACTTTTTTTCTTTACTTTTCTTTTTCAAAGTTTTAGACTACTTAGTTGTTTGTTTCATTTTTCATTTTTAGTAAAGTCTCTCACAATGAGGACATTGTGTTCTTTAGTGTGGGGGGACATTTGTTAAAATCACAAAAATCCAAAAAAATCGAATAAAATTTAAAAAGTTGAAGAATATGAAAATTTTCTTGATTTTGTGTCATTTATACATTATCCATACGTTTACTATACTAATATGTGTTCAATTGTGAGTGTTAGGTATTATAAGTTTAATGTCAATGAAAATTTCGAACAAAATTTTTTTTCGAGTTTGAGAGCAAGTTGAAAGTGTGAGCCCTTCATAGCACAACATTTAGCTTTTCAAAAGGATGAGTAGTGAGTAACATTTGAAAGCAACATTCTGTTAAGTGTATAATTACACTTATTATCATATTAATTTTACACACTAAATACTATAATATAAGTCATTTTTATACTTCATATAAAAGATTTCACGTGGTCTGTAGTTGTTTTTGAAGCAAATGCAGATACTAGGTAAATCTTGGGAGTAAAATGATCTAAAGTGGAATTCTATGAAAAAAGAGTGAAAAATGTGCAAAAAGATGCGTGGAATTTAAAGATTTGGCTTAGGATCGAAGTTGTCAAAGATCGATGAAGTTGCAACGAGAATTCTGAAGAAAAATGCAATTCACGATCGCGGCAATCATTTGCGGTCGCGACTTGTTCTTCTTCAGTATAGAATTCTGCTAATCAAAGATTCACGGTCATGACATGTATATCGCGGTCGTGACAT